>WOVY01003202.1:0-75780 GCA_013436015.1 Rhipicephalus annulatus | reverse complement strand
GAGAGAGATGAATAGAGAGAGATAAATGATAAATAGACAGAGATAAATAGAGATATAAATAGAGAGAGTTATATAAATAGAGAGATATATAAAAAGAGTGAGGTATATGAATAGAGAGAGATATATAAATAGAGAGATATATAAATACAGAGATATATAGAGAGATATATAAATAAATACAGAGATATATAAATAGAGATAAATAGAAAGAGAGAGACATAGAGAGAGATGATATAAATAGAGACATAGAGAGATAACTATAGAGAGATAAATCGAGAGAGATAGAGAGAGAGATAACTCGAGAGAGATAGAGAGATATATATAAATGAAGAGAGAAAGATAAATAGAGGGACAGAGCGATAATTGGAGCAAGAGGTAAATAGAGAGAAATAGATAGAGAGATAGGGAGATAGAGATAAATATATATATATATATATATATATATATATATATATATATAGAAATAAATTGAGAGAGATAGAGAGCAATTGAGAGAGATAAATGAAGAGAGAGAGATAGAGAGAGATAATTAGAGATGAAGAGAGATGAGATGAATAGAGAGAGATGAGATAGAGTGCGAGATATCAGTATAGAGTGGTGAACAGAGAGATAGAGATAAATAGAGAGATAAATAGAGACAGATGAAATAGAGTCATAAATAGAGAGCGAGATAGAGAGAGATGCGATAAATAGAGATAAATTGAGAGAGCGATAAATAGAAAAAAATATAGATGGAGAGAAATTATATATATATATATATATATATATATATATATATATATATATATATATATATGAGATATAACAGACAGTAATGCCAAGGAATGTACAGAGGAAGTTATTAAAACCAATGGAATGTAAATAAGAAGAAAAGTGGATGAAAAAATTACCAGCTCACAGTTGGTAATTTTTTCATCCACTTTTCTTCTTATTTACATTCCATTGGTTTTAATAACTTCCCCTGTACATTCCTTGGCATTACTGTCTGTTATATCTCATTAATATGGTGTTAAAACACGGAAAAAACGAGCCCTTAGATACACACGTCTTTCCCTTATATATATATATATATATATATATATATATATATATATATATATATATATATAAATTTATTGAAAAGGGGCTTAGTGGCGACTGTTGCGACGGTGGTCCTACGATAACACACGATCGGGAAAAAGCAACGGTCAGGCAGATGCCGGCAATGATCAGCACGAGCCGAGCGAGAGAAGCCCAGCAGCCGGTACCCAAACAGTGGCGATGTTGCTTGCCAACGATGCGTTTCCTTCTTCACAATTTGCCCCCGCCGCAAAAGAGCCATCCTGGTGATCTAAGAGTCTGGAGGCCGAGGGCTATGATTTGGCTTAAGGCGGGCGACGTGGACGATGTCACGTGAACGCCGCCGCATGTTGTCAGATGGGGAAAGTGGTTCAATGAGAAAATTCACAGGCGATGCTTGCTCCAAAACGCGGTATGGGCCCTCGTACTTTGGAACGAGTTTTGGGGAAAAGCCGGGGGTTTGGTAAGGAACAGCCAGCCATACAAGTGATCCCGGGGAATAGCTGTGGCTTTGTGAAGAGTCGGCGTTGTTTTTTTTCTGGCGCTGCTGTTCTTGTGGCGTAAAGGTGCATGCGAGTTCACGGCACTCTTCCGCATTTCGGGCAGCTTCGGACACAGATGGGCATTCGGATGCGTCAGTACGGTATGGAAGGAAAGTGTCGATGGTGTGGGATGGTTCGCGTCCATAAAGAAGAAAGAAAAGTGAAAATCCAGTGGTAGACTGTGCCGCGGTGTTGTATGCGAACGTGATGAATGGAAGAATGCGATCCCAGTTAGTGTGATCGGATGTCACATACATCGCGAGCATATCGCGAAGGGTGCGGTAAATCTCT
This sequence comes from Rhipicephalus annulatus, assembly GCA_013436015.1. Classification (NCBI taxonomy): domain Eukaryota; kingdom Metazoa; phylum Arthropoda; class Arachnida; order Ixodida; family Ixodidae; genus Rhipicephalus; species Rhipicephalus annulatus. The sequence goes on along the minus strand of WOVY01003202.1, from coordinate 73,888 downwards.
CCGTGAGCCCGTTAGTCTGCGGGTGGTATGACGTGGTCTTGCGATGAACAACATGGCATTCAGAAAGCAGAGACGTGACGACTTCTGATAGGAAAGCTCGACCTTGGTCGCTAAGTAGTTCTCGAGGTGCACCATGTCGTAGTATGAAGGGATGAAGGACGAAGGATGCTACTTTCCGCGCAGTGGCACTTGGAAGGGCGCGGTCTCAGCGTAGCGTAGCGGTCTCAGCGGCGATCTCAGCGTAGCCATAATAGAAATAATGTCGAATACAATGCAACATCTATGTGTTCGAGCGTCTTTCTCCACTTTGCAAATAGTGAAGGTGATAAACTACATAAACTAAGTAAATGTACGAGCGTTCCTGATGCAGCACCTGCAAGTGTTGCTTGATTAAGCTCTAGCATCTGCATAAACTACACGAACTAATACGTATACGTCAGACGCTTCCATTGCATTGCCTGCAAGTATTACCTAATAGAGCCCCAGCAAGTCCCACATATCAATCAATCCCACATATCAGCCCCAGCAAGTGGCGAGTGAAGCCTGGCAGCAATCTCCAGCGTATTCAGGCATGACTTCCAATAACACGTGCTAATCTAGTCGTGCTTGCAGCTTCCTGACGCTTAATCCTGACAGCGCTGACAGCCTAATCCTGATTGCTTCCGCGGTATTAACTTAATCGTCTTACTACTGGAACTGGGTTGGTTACGCCAAGCGCGTTCAATAACTATGCGCCCCACTAAGCTACCCTGGAAAATCACCGAGTTGTTCTTGGAAAAACTCTACCGGCAAAAGAACACAGTGCTTGCATGTAATGGTTAAATAAATTACATCGCTTCAACGATGCCATAATAGGAATGTCCTGAATGCTGTTCATTATGCTTCACATTCCGAAAATGGTCGACGTTGATGCTCTCGGATGTTCTGTCTGAGCTGTTAATTTTTCAGGAGGGTTACCGTGTTGCTCGCCAGTGAACCTAGATGGGTAATGCCAAGATTGTCGTTGCTGTTTCTGCCTTATATATTCTGTTACTTGCATCTTTCATAACGTGCATTTATTCTGTCATAATTACTAGTTTACTTGCCTCGATTACCAAACGTGGCACTTTCCAGATGAACTCATGAAATAACTGAGCAAATATCTCAGCTTCCGCATGTTGCAACGCTTTTTAATGCTATTCATTAAGTAAATCATGAACCAACGAAGTAACCAGATAAACAATTATTCACATGTTACAGCACCTCGTCTATAATGACCCAGATTGCGAGGCTCATACTTTGCACCACTCATTGCTGATATTGCATAGATGGAGTTTGTTTTATATTTGACTGAAAAGCAGCCATTGTTTTTTGATGAAAACAGCGTCCAGTCCCTGCAACCTTGTTAATTAGCGCGGCGTTCGTTAAGGACCTCACCGATATAGCTATTGTACGATAAGACATGTTCTTAATTGCCTTCGGCACTCTTTTCTCTCTTATCTCACCATGGATACTCGCGGTTTCGTGCTCCATCGTATTCAAATCTCCATTTGCCACAGAGGGCCCCGGCGAAGTTCCCGTTTGTGCCGAGTTTGTTGACATTGATGAGCAGGACTTATTAGTGTGTACGCCTGCGTACGCGTTTTCTTAGAAATTTCTTTTGCGAAAAAGAATGAAAACTTATTTAGTTGGTGGTGCACACCTCCATACTGCTAGAAGTCTTGCTATAGCCTCAGGGACGCGATAACGTATGAAACTTTATTTACGAAACAAAGCATATTAGTTCAAACTGCAATCCATAGGTGAACGAAATAATTTTCGTGAAGAGCTCGTTTTGGTGTTTCTCGACCCCATCGTCGAAAAGAGAGACTTTTCGTCCACTTTAATATATCTTAACTGATGTCATAATTAGTAAAGTGCAGTTGAACACAGTAATAATTTTTCCTGTGCATCGTACAGCCTAATAGAATGTTCTATTCTGCTCTCTTTTTTCCCCCGATTTCTTCTTGTCCTGTCTTGTCTCGTTCTGTTCTTTTCTGTTCTATTCAGGTCTTATTGGCTTTCTGTAGACAGGCTGACGTCTATATATCCTCGGCTACTTCATTTTTACGTATGACATTTATACACTCTAGATATGTATGGAGTATGTTTATATTTTGCAGTCAACTACATCGCTAAGTTAGCCAAGTGACAATATACATTGTAAATTGAAAAAAAAAGTTTCGAAGAGTGAAGTTATATCCGACCATCAGTTAGGCAAACCAATATATCATTATAGGCAGATTTCACTTCTTTCGCAGATATCCAGCTTAAGAAAAACAAAAAAAGTCAGGTGAATACAAGTCCATCGCGGTATATATATAAGGCAGTGGTTGTGCTACTCGGATGCTGACCTGACATCGTGGTTTGGATTACGGCCGCCGGTTGCATTTCAATGGAAGTGAAATGCGGAAGGCCCGTGTACCAAGCGATGGGTGGGATCTGCCGCATTTCAATAGAAAACTACTTTACGGATTGGGTTCGGTACCACCGTTTTAGTCTGTTAACCTTGACCTTTTGGATTTTTTTCCAACTAAACGAACACTGCTACGGTGAACATATTGGCAGGAAATCGGTTTGCCTGGTGCGTAAGAACTTTCTCGACCTTATCGATTCCCGTCACGAGATGCCAAAATGAAAAAAAAAGTTCGTCTTTCAGCGCTGGGTGGCAGTTCCCGTACGCCTTACGTAATATTGTTCACACGAGCTGTTTAGCGAAGTGTTTTCGGCAAGCGCATTCACCTAGCTGCGTCACCTGCCCCTGTCTATAGTGACACGAACGTCACAGCCGCGACAAGGGCGTAAGAATAAACGTCCCTCAGACGTCCTCACCAACATTTACAGCACCTGTCTTAGTACGCGTACCCTAACGTTTTTCGCTAGTGCAGCACATAGTTCTGCATCAGAAGAAAAAAAAAACATATCCATCCCATATAATGACGAACACAGGAGACGAAGAAGGAGTAAGGAAAGCAGCTAGAATACCAACTGTTTAGACTCGCTCACTGGATTTAGTGTCGACCGGTTGTGCCCTCGCGATCTCCGACGACAGCGCAGCTCTAGCCGACTGGGCTGGCCCTACGCCATCTCCTGACGCCGACAAGAGCTCTCGTCGAGTGGTGCCCCGTCCTCGGACTCCTGCAACCGTGTACCTCTTTCCTATGTTCTCTTTACTTCCGTCGCTCGCTGTCCCTGCGCCTCGCTCTCTCTTTCCTCTCTCTCTATATATACATACCTTTTAATCCTATCCTTGTAATCCCTCCTTACCACCATCCCTTGTGAGATACTGTTGAGGTGTCGCACCTGATGCAGACAGTTACGGGGCTCACTTTTCTTTTCTTTTCCCTTTAAGAACCACATAAGAAAAAAAACAACTGTTATTCACGTACGCGAGGATCAAGAATATGCACTCATGCAGTCGCATGGTCATGCTACGAGCTCTTAACGAAAATTGCAAAATACAATAAACTGACGCACAATCACCACATGCATTCTTCGTCCTACTTATCACTAGAGATTACAGAAAAGTTTGGAGGAAATATTTCCCCTTCCTGCGCAACGCCACAGAGCTATCACAACAACATGCCTCGCCATTCTTTGCAATCTGAAAAGATGTCAAGTATTTCACGTGCATTTTTTTTTCATGAATTCTGCCCGAAATCCTGATTTTGTTCAGCACTGGCTTACATTTGCACTGTTCACAATGAAGGGCTGAACGTGAGCCTTTTCCTTTCTTTAACAATTTATTGTGCTCCCAGGCACCAATGAGCATACGATGATCTGTTTGCCCAATGTACAACATCCCGCTAGTCAGTGTAATTTCATATACTACGCCAACAACACATTTCACGAAAGTCCGCCCATGCTTTGCCTTGCGCCGTGGCTTCTTATATTTCCCAATGCGTGCGCATAAAACACCCAGTTTCCTTGATGAGTAAAACACCACGGCTACACCATACATGACAGCAACTTTTTCAGGCCATGCGCAACACGGTGCGCATAGTGCACCATTTGTGGTCTCATTTGCTCTGTCCAGGCATGTGTTTTTCTTTTAAAGACGATAGTCTTTCTGTGGACCTTTGATGCAATAATATCTGTCTGTCTGTCTGTCTGTCTGTCTGTCTGTCTGTCTGTCTGTCTGTCTGTCTGTCTGTCTGTCTGTCTGTCTGTCTGTCTGTCTGTCTGTCTGTCTGTCTGTCTGTCTGTCTGTCTGTCTGTCCACTTTTAACGGCACCGGGTACTTGAAACGACCGACCCTATTCGCAGCGACCACCAATGTTGCTCAAGATTTAGCGCTCATGCTGGTGCAATTGTCAATTAATAAGCAATTGTTGCACAAGTCTGGGGCTCCATAACAAATTGTATATATTCTGTATGTGCATATTTCACAAGGAAATGCATAAATAAGTAATTTTAAGGACCGTAGCGCTTATCACGCTGCGCTGACGATGCAACGCTTGCACGAAAAGGTGAGTGTTTCCAACGCTTTGCTAAGACGCGATGGTGGTGGCACCTACCCGTCGCCTTGCGTTCCTCACCTTATCACCTCTGAGACGGGCGCGCACACCCGTCTAAAAGCCAAGCGCTTCGTTTTGCAAGAAGACTGCCAGGTGGCGCTCATGTCTCACGTGTGACATGACTCGATGCGCTCGTTCGCCACCGCTGCACTCTCAAGGCACTCCAACGCAGTGCCTCCAGAATACCATTCACCTATTTTCTCGCGCAGAACATCCAAAAAATTGTTCACTCTCTCCACACGCAAGACTATCGTCTTTCGACGACATTTGCAGATTACATGCAGATTCGGGGCAAATTTTTTCGCTGTAATTTTTGTAGAAAATATTCAGCTACAACCGACAAAACGGATCTGCAAGCGGGCGTTTTTCAGTCTATCAATCTGGCCCCGCCGCGGTGGTCTAGTGGCTAAGGTACTCGGCTGCTGACCCGCAGGTCGCGGGTTCGAATCCCGGCTGCGGCGGCTGCATTTCCGATGGAGGCGGAAATGTTGTAGGCCGTGTGCTCAGATTTGGGTGCACGTTAAAGAACCCCAGGTGGTCGAAATTTCCGGAGCCCTCCACTACGGCGTCTCTCATAATCAAATGGTGGTTTTGGGACGTTAAACCCCACATATCAATCAATCAAATCAGTCTATCAATCTGGGCCATAAAGCTCGTCTCAAGCATGTGCGTAATGAAATTTCAAGTCTAATTTTTTTCCTTGACCCCTTAGTCCTGACGGCACCTTTTGAGCGACTCAGCAGCCAGTTATAACCAGTTCTAGCACGGTTACATAACGTGCACTATGCCTTGACAGTAAAGCATTGCCGGCATTTGTGGTTACTAGTGACTTGCTATCAAACGCTCGCGCACGTGCAACTAACATACAATGCCAAAATTGGTTAGGCTCGGTGGTCTCATACGTCAAGAATATATACCTAAGAGACACGCTGCGGGGGAAAATGCCGTATTGATTCTGACGTCGTAGTTCTTTTAACGGGCACCTAAATATGGGCACTCGCGCACTGCTTGTATATGGCCCCAAATAAAACACGGCCGCTGTTTCCGAAAAATTGAACCAGCGTCCTCGCGCTAAGCCCAGTTAACCAGCCGTTAACGTGTGGTTAGCACATTTCATGGCGTGTCGCGTTTGCATGTTACGCGTTGACTCATTGTCCTGCGAGAAAAAAAAAACGTTGACAGAGAACACATAATATTACTAGAGAGATGGCACAGAGGAAAGCTTAAAGTTATGTTTTTGTTTACTTTTTTAACCTACTTCTGAGGTTCTTAAATCCTCTATGCGTCTTTCACACTACTCTGATCGAATGGACCGCGTGATCAGGACGCCTACAGGGCGCTGCAGTAATTGATAGGTCCTCGGAGTGCAGCTACTAGATCTGACGCCCCTGCCCAACCACAGCATAACTTGCTTTGACTGCTGGCATATACTGCATCGAGTAACGGAGTGGATTAGAAGTTTCTGCGGTGCTGCTTCCTGAATAGCTGACAGAGGTCGAAGTGCTCTTCGGCTTTATCAAAGTGGCGTTGCTCAGTCATTCGCGTAAGCTTTTGCCGCACGGTAAACGAATGGGGGTCGTCAGGATCGCACTCGGTGTTTACGTTACCCTCGTGTTTTGCGCCTTTTGTGACGCCGGAAGTTAAGCAACTTTTTCCGGGAGCAAGGCTCTTGGTATTTGTTTCCGTAGGTTCGCATGCGATCCCTTAATGTTGACATCTACGTCGGCTTGATTGATACCTATATGGTTTAACGTCCCAAAACCACCATATGATTATGAGAATAGTGGAGAGCTCCGGAAATTTAGACCAACTTGGGTTCTTTAACGTGCACCCAAATGAGAGCACGTGGGCCTACAGCATTTTCGCCTCCATTGAAAATGGAGCCGCTGCTGCCGGGGTTCGAACGCGCGAGCTGCGCGTCAGCAGCCAAGTACATTAGCCACTAGACCACCGCGGCGGGGTGATATCTAGGTTGGCCTCGATGAAGTAGTGGCTATGGCGCTCAGCTGCTGATGCAATGGTCGCGGGTTTGTTTGAAGCCGTGGTGGTCGAATTTCGACGGAGGTTAAATGGTAGAGTGTACTGTGAGGTATCAGTGCACGTCAAACAACACCAGATGGTCAAAAGTCACGGAGCACTTTACTATGGCACCTCCCATGATCATATGGTGGTTTTGGGAGGTAAAACCCCAGATATTATTGTTATCGTTGACATCAAGTTTCCCAAACACGCAGAGACATTGTTAGAAGCAAATGAATTTGTGAAGCAAAAATGAGGTTGCAGGAGAAATCTTTGTGGCCCGATCAAGGAAAACTCTCACTGATGGTAGTGCTTGGATCCGACATCTACAGAATCATTTGGGAAGCAATGAGTTTTGAAATTCATTATTTTGTTTGACGAAACATTTGAGCTGGTGTTGCTTTTTTACTATTTTTTACCGATTACAATAATGTAACCCTCTTTGTCAATGTTCAGGAGAATGTCAATATTTCTTTTACAGTTTTGTTTGAACTAGGATTTTTGAATAAGTGTCAACTTGATGGTACACAAGACTGTAAACTTAGCAGGTCTTATAACATGCACACACTTCTAACACTCAGTGTGCTCAGATTTGGGTGCACGTTAAAGAACCCCAGGTGGTCGAAATTTCCGGAGCCCTCACTACGGCGTCTCTCATAATCATATGGTGGTTTTGGGACGTTAAACCCCACATATCAATCAATCAAATCAATATCACACTTCTAACACTGTTTGGCTTATGCCGGAGTCGTAAGTTGTCATACTAGTTTTCACAAATAGCCACCACTTTATTGAAACGTCAGTTCACGGAATGCTGCAAATTTTGTAACATCTATACATACACAGTGAAGTCTCACTTGAGCGAAGCACTATTCAGATTCGGGTGCACGTTGAAGATTCCCAGGTAGTCAAAATTTCCGGAGCTCTACACTACGGCGTCTCTCATAAACATCTGGTGGTTTTGGGACATTAAACCTCACGTATCAATTACTGAGTGAAGCACTGCGCAATGCTGACCTACAGTTACGCTGAACACTGAGTGGGGCCTAGAAGTTTGAAGCGAGGCGAGGTGATGTGATGAAATCCGAACGAAATGTCTTTGGTGCATTCTCAAAGCGTCTTCGCGGATGCATGTGTTGACTGCATAATCACGCACAATGATGACTGTCGCTGCTCTAGATGCGCATCTCGGAAGACCAAGGCATATTCGCAGTGCTTGGGCTTGGATCGTCAGGAGGACGCACTAGTTTGCTCTTCGGATCCCGCAAAGCCCAAATAGGCTGTAGCGCATTAAACCGAGGAACAGAACAGTGTAGAGTTGAAGCATCGCTCGTACCGATGCACCCCACGTTTTTCCAGCAAGACACCTCAGTACGTTGGTGATCATGGTGAGTTTCGTTTTCATGTGGGCGATGTCAGGACTCCAGGAGAGGTTGCGATCAACTATGACTTCGAGGAATCGGTGGATCTTCACGTAGTTGATCGTGTGTCCGTCCATTTTATTAACATATCGACCCATCGCCTTACGCGTGAATGCTATAAGCGAGCACTTCTCTGACAACTCTAGTCCACGTTCTTCAAGGTACTTTGTCGCAGGTGTAGCCGCTCACTGAAGTCTGACATGCAAATAAAGGCGTGTTCCGCCTGACGCTCAGATGCAGATGTCATCTGAATATATTGATAGATGAACTGATTCAGGAAGTGCGTCCATCAGGCTGATGAGCGCTAGATAGGAAAGTGTGGGGCTAAGAACACCACCTTGAGGCACCCCACGACGGATGCAATGAGGCGTTGCTGTGCTATTCTCCGTCTGTACAAAGAACGTTCTGCCTATCAAATAGCTGTCGATCTATTGGTAAACCCGACCCCCTAATCCAACATTTTCCATGACATCCAGAATGGCTTCATGTGATACATTATCGTATGCGCCTTTCACGACAAGTACAACACCGCAGATAAACGTTTCAGTCTACTTTGATGCTGCACAGACGAGACCAGGTCAATAACGTTATCAATAGCGGATTACCCACGCCAAAAGCCCGTCATAGAATCAGGGTATACCTCGCGGTGCTCCAAGTACCACTCAAGGCGAGTCAAAATCATCCTCTCAATCACTTTCCCGAAACAGCTGGCAAGCGCGATGGGGTGATAAGAGGTCAAGTCCCGTGGAGATTTACCTCGTTTAAGCACATGGACGAGGCGGCTGGACTTCCACGAAGCAGGAACAAATCCGCTCCTGCACGAGTCGTTGTACACGGATAGAAGGGCCCGCCGAGCTGCTTCACCGAGGTTGCACGTGATACCATCCGGACCAGGTGATGAAGGTCATTTGCGTGCCATCAAGGCCACTTGAAGTTGCTCTAAAGAAAAAAAGGTGTCCATCCTTGAATCTCTGGAGACTGGTGCGTTTTCTAGGTGACGCGTGGTGCACGCGGGCGCCTGACCGGCAACTTTCATGCAGAAAACTTCACGCATGCAGCGTGGCCACTGTTACCGTTGCGGTGCCTACACCTACTCAAAGCCCTTCTTACCATTCCTGGCATCCCAACTAAGAAAAAGTCGTCGCATCTAGCCTTGAAACAGGCCACATTACTCTTTCTGCAAGATAAGCACAACGAACGCCTTCACATTTACACGAATGACTCTGTGTCTTCAGTAAGCTCAGCAGGGGCGATGGTTATTCCCGCGAAGTGCATCGCAAATAAATTCATGAAATTCCATTTGACGTTGTCGACAGCTGCAGAACTCGCCGCCATACGTGCAGCTCTGGAGTTTATAGTTGAAGAAAGAGCCTTCGGAAACTTGGTATATTTTCTCGGACTTGAAGGCAGCTTTACAATGTCTCATGTCACCCTTTCGTCATGTACATAATGAACATTTAGTAAATGAAATAAGGCTTCTTCATCACCAAGCAATCGAGAAAGAACACAGTATAGTGTATCAATGGATACCAGGTCATTGCGGTATATATGGCAATGACCCCGCGGATGAGGCCGCTAGATCTGCACACGACGGTACTCAATGCACAACCATCCCGTTCCCAAGAACTGACGCAGCTACAATACTTCGTTCGCTTGCACGGAATCTCACAGTGGAACTCGACAGAATTCACAAACGCGTGCCTGCATAACTTGGATCCCGATCTGCAGCTTCGTCTTCCCTCAGAAATATCTCGAGCTGAGGATACTCTTCTATGCCGCCTGTGGCTCGGAGTGGCCTTCACGAACGCATACTCTATTCTTATTAAAATGACCAGCTCTTCTACATGCACTTACTGCAGCTGCGAAGAAACCATCGCCCTCCTTCTATGTGAGTGTACCCATTTCAGCGCGCCAAGACAAGAACTTCTTGAAGTTCTGGATAAACTACATGATCGGCCTTTGTCGGAACAAAGGATTCTGGGTCATTGGCCGAGCCCACCAGCAGTCCAGAAGGTTTTGAAAGCATTGCTACGCTTTTGGCGGACAACTGTCCTCAGAGACAGACTTTAGTGTGTTGTTCTCTTTTACTTTGCCTTTCCTGATTGATATGTGGGGTTTAACGTCCCAAAACCACTCTATGATTATGAGAGACGCCGTAGTGGAGGGCTCCGGAAATTTAGACCACCTGGGGTTCTCTAACGTGCACCCAAATCTGAGCACACGGGCCTACAACATTTCCGCCTCCATCGGAAATGCAGCCGCCTACTTTGCCTTTCCTATTTTGCTATTTTTTGTATTTTCTCTATCTCTCCAACATTTCTTTTGTATCATCTTGTATTCCCCTCACTCATCTCCCCAGCACACGGTAACCAGCCGGTCTAAGAACTGGCTAACCTCCCTGTCCTCCCGCAGAAACTTTCCTCCTCCTCCTCACTTGAGTGAACTTCAAGGCGAAAGAATAGTTTACTCAAATGAAAGCTCACTAAACAAAATATTCATTAAAATACGATGGCTCCACTGACGTATTTCTGTCATTGATATGACGTCATAAAATATATACTAAGAGATTTCAAAAATACCACTAAACAACGAAGCATATGGTGTCCAGCTTGCTAGTGGCTAGCCCGTTTTAATACACCATATGCCGTTGAAAGTCCTAAAAAAATTGGCAACTTCAAGGAGTTTTTGTCATTAGCAGTGAGTTGGTGGAAAGAACGTGCGTTGGGCGCGCTGTACAGCCCTAACCGCATGCACACGATCTTTTCGCGACAGCGACAAACGACACCGATGAGCGACAGGATTTGCTGTCGTGGAGGCCCATTCGCCGCTTGTCGCGTCGCGCGTTTTTGGAAAACTAGAAAAAATTACTTGTCGTCCGGACGCCAGCGTGGCAATTACCGGCAACCTGGCTGCGCCCTTGGTCCTCGCTTCGGATGCAATTTGCTCTCGATGCTTGTTATCCGCGCGTACTTCAAGGAATGCAAGGTATCGGCTGCCTTTTTTTACATTCTCATCTCACGCGGAGACTGGGAGAGGGGCCATATTTTGTCTTAAATCTTGTTATCGAAGGCTTGTTTTCATGTCTCGAAGCATTGTAGCTAGCGGCGATTTGGTCACTTGCTCAAATGCAAAATTGTCGTGCGAAGGGCGTCGTAGTTGTCGTAGCGTATACGCTTCTGGACAGACTGTCGTAGCTAAACCAAAGATTGCGAAACAATAAGGTCATGAAAAGATTTTGTTGCTTGCTTTTGTTACACAAGACGGTAATAACTTTGGCATGTTGTCATCGACCAACTTTTAAATTTCTATTCGCAATTCATGGGCATGCACGCGATAGTTTTCATTCAAGCAACAATGACACTTTGTCTCCGACATGCGGTTGCAGCCGTCACGACGCGTCGGCGCGACGAAGTACGCTTGCCGCTGCCGCTTGTCTCTATTGCTAGGAAATCACGTACATGCGGTTGGGGCCTAAAGGTCATCGCCCCGCACGTTGCCCTGCGCGCCAGCCTGAAGAGGGCGTTTCCCGCGTGCGCGCATTTATGTCGTGGTTCGGCCGCTTTGTACATCTGGTGCTTCCAGCGTAAGTATGCTTTGAAGTTACAGTGGTTATAGAGAGCACGAAAGTCACTTCGCTCGCTGCCGTGGCGGCGTTTACGAAAGGAGCGCGCTGCTCAAACACGAAGTAAACATTTTGACAGCGTTAGTTCTGTGTATAGTTAAGCATTCGTTTCATGCTTCTTTGCTTCTGTTCGGGCAGCACGCTTTAGGTGACGAGCTGTGAGAGTTGTTAGCCCACGCTCATCCTGTGTATGCTCATTTCGTGCGTGATTTCTGCTTCAGGAGTGCGCTGCAAGTTTCGAGCTGCCTGCAGTTCTTCGTGTGACATTGAAATTCGTTGCTGCAGCATTCATTACTTCGCCCTTGGGCCGAAGCCATGCAAAATAAACGCCTGATAGAGCTTTTTCTGGAAGACACGTTTCACTTTTGTGTTATACCACAATTCCTGGACAGAGGGATCAGCCATGTTTTGATTTATTCAGTGATCAACTCCAGTCAGATGTACCAGACAATAAAACGTCGATGAGTCTGTTTGAGTGAAGAGAACCTTTGGGTGGAATTGGAATCACCGGCAGTGCAAGACTGCTTTGTGTGATGCTGAGAGATATCAGAATACATTCACTTCGACTTGGAGTCAAGTACTATAGAAAAATACAGTGTCGCTTAAGCGCTCTCAATTTCAAAGAGTGCTTTGCGCTCTCTCGTATTCCTCCTGGATCTACTTCAATCGATACCACGACGTCTTTCACAGAAAGCTTTCATGACAAGATAGAGCACAAGTGAACCCACAGGTGTGTCCTCCCATGAAAAAAAAAAAAAACTTTCAATCATCGAATGTTTGAGGGAGTAGTAGAAACCACGTGTTTTTTTTTGTACGTGTTTCGGAACTCTTGGAGCTGTTACAGCAGCATTGAATGTCGCTTCATACAACAGGCTTCACGGTGCGGTGTTGTATGGCAGCTCTACTTTTGCTCATGTTTTTGTTTCGTCCCTACGAAGGCCAGCAACACTGTGTCTGAGCAGAAAAACGCATGTTAGTGCGACTAGGATGACGATTATGAGAATGAATCGCGAGTAAAGCATCGCAGAAAGAAAGTGTTACATATTTGATTTATTTGATTTGCGTACTTGGACACTGTGAATAAAGGTTCGACCAAGGCCTAAAGAGAGATGCCTCACAGTGAGGCTCTTGAAACACGTCAGAAGCTTGGGAATCCATCGAGAGCATGAAGCCACTACAAAGGAGCTAAATACTTATTTTAAAATATAATGTTTGCTCCTGCCCCTAAAAACCTCGCATTTCACAACCGACCGCCATTACTGCTAGACTGGCACGAGAGTGACCACATCATTTGCACGTCGGACTATGGTGATGAGGAGCGAGCATATACAGACGGCACTTACTCACCTGCGCTATAATAAAGCCGCATACCTTCTGTGCGCAGGCATGCTCTGGTGGTAGTCTACTTCTGAGCGGTAAAAACAATCGCAGACTGTCCCCCTAGCTTGCACACGAACGTTGACGTTATCACTCTGGAAGCTATTACAGCGGCTGCTAGTTAGCAAATCGGGAGTTCCGCATTAGCACACATTTTGATCGCGCTGAGGAGCGGGCTATCGCCAACGCCACGCTTTTTATGGTGAAGTTACGTGCAGCTGAGGACAAGTGTAGTCATCTGGCACAACACTAACCCGAAGACAGACTCCAGGGAGGTTGTATTCCTTGCGTTCAATGCGCTTCCTGTACGGGCCTTGGGTGGCCACCAGGGGCGCTCTCCGTGAGGAAAACCTCCATAAACTAGCAAACTGAATGTAGATGCATATACCTCTCTACTGATGCACTCCGAGAGAGAAAAAAAAGTGTCCTTTCATTTTTTTTGACGAGTAGATAACTGTCGCATATGTGCATAACTCTATTTAAATAGACATGCTATCTTTATTTTCCAGTGTCACGTGCCCCATGACTCCCGAAACATTGCTACTGTATAACAAGATTAATACTATACATTAACATGAAACTAAAACGGTGAATCACTTGACGTGAAATTTTTTTTCATTCATGCAAATCGATACTGCGTAAGCTTGCGAATGGCAGTAAGTGTTCCAGATTGATTCATCAATTTTATTTCTAGTTTTATGCTGCGCGTAGCTCGATTATAATTTTTTTCCTTCATGCTATTTAAGCAACATATTCTACTCATTGCACCACCTCTCTTTTTCGGTTGACCCAACGATTTCTCAAAAGCAAGCGATTGCGTCTCTGGTTGCACTGCAATGCATGGAACACCTAAGAAAATCTGACTTGTTTGTGCCACCGGCTATCGCGCAGGTCTAAGATCGTAAAACAAAGGGCTTCGGCTCTATAGCTTCGAGAAATATCGCATAGAATCAGTACTAACGATGACCCGGGTTCTCACTAAGAAGCACGCCCGCCATCATTTGCGATCCCGGTGCGTCATTTACGTCGTGTCATTTCACGCCAATGAGCTCAACAACTGGCTCCCATCTGCGTTCACTCGTTCGGGGCTGCACTTCGGCGCGATTGTCACCTCCGTATTCTAGAATGCCCCCCCCCCCCTACCACTCAAACAAATACCTAAATACGAGAACTGGTAGCGCCATGACTTGTTGCAGAAGGGGTCCCATATGGTGATATTTTGCAGGAATTATTGAGGAACTGTGCTTCATTTTCAGCCGAGTGGCTGCGGAATGCTCAATTCGGTCTATTGACAAGCGAACTTCGAGGCGAGGCCTGTTTGCAGATAGGAGGGCTGCGACCCTTAATGATGGTCAGAAATGGGCAGAAGGACGGCCGTACGCTTTTGATTGCGTGGCGGCTCACGTCTTGGTTTAATCCACCCAATGAGAGGACCTCCTTTTTATTACTTAGACCTGCTTGAAGGTAAATTTTGCCTTCATTGTCCCTATACTCTGTTTAATACATAAGGTGCAGTGCTCTGGAAGCTATGCAAGATGTTCGGTCAGCAATATCGCTGCTTTCTTCACAACTTCGGAGCGCAGCACCCGGACGGTGGCAGATGCCAGCTATTTTCCTTCTGTGTCGACCACACTAGGCATTTTTGCCACCGGGTATTTAGGCGCGTTGACGTATCGAGTGGCTGGATCATACTGGTGTCTTCTGCGAATGATGTCAGATAGAGCGATTCGTCTTTGGTGGTGGTACTCTGGATGCATATGATGCGGCACTTGGGCGAGGTTGAATGATTCTAGGAGGTATGGTGGTATCACCTCTCTGCAGTCGGCCTCGCAGATCTGGCGCCTACCGTAGCCCAGGTGCTCAAGTATTAATTGATTGATACGTGAGGTTTAACGTCCCAAAACCACTATATGATTATGAGAGATGCCGTAGTGGAGGGCTCCAGAAATTTTGACCCCCTGGGGTTCTTTAACATGCACCCAAATATGAGCACACGGGCTTACAACATTTCCGCCTCCGTCGGAAATGCAGCCGCCGCAGCCGGGATTCGAACCCGCGACCTGCGGATCAGCAGCCGAGTACCTTAGCCACTAGACCACCGCGGCGGGGTCAGGCGCTCAAGGACCGGTCTGCTCTTCGACGTAAGCTTCAATCTCTCACGTTGGCTGGTCCGTTGTGCTTCTTCCGAGCTCTTGCCAGGTGTTGTGTATCCCCATTCGGAGGAGTCTAGTTGTCGACGCCAGTGGAGGTAGCCCCATGACAAGCTTGGTAGGTGTGCGGCTGAGCACATTTAGCTTGTCGACTTCAGATGTCTTGAGAGCCAGGTATGGGGTTCCGTATGTGATTCGGCTGGTTATATTAGCCTGCACAACTCTTGGAACATCGTGTTCCTTCAGGCCGCTGCGTCGGTTGGTGACTTTTTTTACCAGGTGCCTGAGCAGCAAGACTGTGCATGGAAATCCAGGAAGCGTGGCGGCCCCTGCTTCATCGTGGTGAAGGTGGAAGCCGAGTACTCGAAGTGACGCGACCTTCGGTATTTGGACCCCGTGGAGGATGACGCATAGGTCTGGCGCTTTGCATGTTGGACTTCTTCCGCGCGTGCGGGCCTTGAGTATCAGTACTTCTGATTTTTGAGTTTCACAATGAAGGCCGCAGTTTTCGAGTTAGTTCTCGACGACTTCGACTGCTTCCTTGCTCTCCAGTTCTCTTGCCGTGTGTCCATGACACCATCCACGTAGATGGCTTGACGTAGGCCCTGCATTTTTTGGAAAAGCTTAAGGAACTGGAGGACTGCCACGTTGAATAGTAGTAGTGACACGCGGAGCCTTGAGGTGTGGCCCTGTTTGGCAGCTCAAATTTGGCACTTCCTATGTTCTACATCCCCATCATTGCCGCATGACCAGCGAGAAAGTTTCGAACATAGCCATAATTCTTGGAACCAAAGCCTCGAGATTTTGTAGTATGGCTTTATGGCTAACCTTGCCGAATGCGCTCTTGATATCGATGGCAAGAACAGATGACTTGTCGTTCTTGCTCAACTAAGCTTTCCTTGAGAAGAGGACGTTCTGCTGGAAAATTTATACAAAGGAGGGATGATTATTGTGCCTTGTTGGACACCAACGTATGTCCAATGACCAGAACAGGTCCGACTGATTTATCTGTGCAAGTTTTTCAAAAGGTAACTTTTAAGGCAATGCAACAAAGAAAAAATTTCAATATATTCAGCACAATTGAGCTTCTGTGTAGGAAAACAACGAGACGGTTAGTAGCAGCCAACTCCAAACGGCCTGAAAAATAAAAAAATTTCGCTACATAAACAGCAAAGTTATCATCAGTAGGAGTTGAGCGCAAATGCCTGCTATCCCTCCTTCCTTTGGCATGCGATGAAAAGCAAACTAGTGAAGTGCTGTATCTGCGGGCAACTTTTCTTTACAATCGATGAAGCGGAGGCTACAGTGCCAAGCCACGAGCATCCTATCGCCAATCAATGTCATCACACGACATCATCATAACGTCACAGTTAGTCAAAATTTGTGACGTCCTAATGACTTCACCAAATGACGTCGTCATAGCGTCACAGTTGGTCATAATTGGTGACATCCTAATGACGCCACGGGGATGCCGTCATTACGTCCCAGCTAGTCAAAAGTAGCGACGTCCTAATGACGTCACATTGAAGTCGCATAGTGTGAAGTATCATACGACGTCATATCACATGACGTAGTGAAAGGTGGGTCGATCCCTGATGGATTGCCAAATAAGGTAGCGTGCGAAAAACCTGCCACGCCTCCGATCCCGGATACAATGCAAGACCATGCCATTTGCTGAAAGCTTTCGAAAGAGGGCGCGAGAGGTTTAGTACTTCAACATAACGTAATTTATCTCTAACGTACAGTAGGCAGAGTAGGGTAATCAGGGTGAACAGTGGAAATGCCTCAGACAGGCTGGCTGACGTTTCGATAGGAAGACCTATCTTTGTCAAAGGCGCATTGTCCTCATTGGTGTGTTAAGCTACGTTTTCTATCTGTTGGCTCCCATCTTGATTTTGTACAGTAAACAAGGAGAGTGACGTGCTAATAATATAAAATACGCCTTAAACGCATTTAATGATGCCTCTGATAGTGTGTGTAGTCATCACGGACATAAGTACTCATACGTGGGCAACAGAACAGATAACACGATAACATGATAACAGATAACATGATAACTCGCACAAGCATATATTAACTCACTAAAGCAACAGTACCATAGGTGCCTCTTCAACTGCAAATATTGCCGCTTTCTTCAACAAAGCGTTTTCGTTCTTCGTCATTGCAGCGAAAGTTCAACACTTGCTATTTTTATAAAGAAGCCTAAAAACCAAACGAAGTGAAAACACGGAGAGCTGAACAAAGTGATCGTCGTGGCGAGAAAAAAAGTGTCCATCTTTCTCCAGCCTACACTATCAGCGCATGAAAGTCGCAAATTCAGCAACCTGTTTTCGGTAAGATACCTGCTTATGCGCCCGGCCCGACACCACCCTGCAACTAATCCAAAGAAAATCTGTCCGATTTGCGTTTAATTCTTATAGATGGCGCACATCACCTTAACTTCTTCTAACTAAAGTGGAGCTCGAAAAAATACACGAGGGAAGAAGAATGGAGAGGCTGAAGATTTTTTACCTTATTTACCCAGTTTTCTTTATTTTGCACAACAAAATTGGAATGAACAAAACGGTGCACTTTAGACAAACGAGTCATTGTGCTGTACGCTCATGTCATTCAAAAAAAGTTGTAGATTAACACGGATTCATTCAGGTATTCCTTTATCCAAGAACTACCCATGAGTAGAATGGCTATCACCCGATATTATAGAGTGTCCAACACTTGATTACTTCCACATGTCCTCAACAATCATTAAAAAATTGTTTTTTTATAATCATGCACCCCAGAGTTACACAGTGCTTCCATTTTTTTTATCAGTACGTTTCAGTCAGCAAAACTATGCCATTTGTTGAAATGTTTTTCGTATGTTTTTAGAAAAATGCTACAAAAGTGTTTAATTGTGTACTTTTTTGCATTGTACATTATACTTTTCATACGGCTTTTTACAGTTATTACCACTGTCATTATGTTGTGTCATGTTAATTATGCTTTTGCTGTATATAGTTCTGTATGCACATTCCTGCTTAAGACCTCGTAAACAGGTAAGCAGTATATAATAAATAAATAATAAATAAATAACCACGTGCAAGAGAGGGAAGTTCACTGTCGTGGCAGTTTTTCTCGTCTGAGCCAGTTTTCTTTTTTTTCTTTGTTTTTTTTCTTCGCTTTATAAATGTGACACGAAAAAGTCGCGATATTAACGCGAGTTTATTGTCATTGCCACAAAATTGTACATTCTGTTCGGACGAAGCCTGGCGCTTTATGTATGATTCATATTGACTTGATTGGTATAGTGTTAGCCACTGGCATAAACCGAGAATGCAAAGAGGAGTGTTCGTGCGATCAGCATAACTTATATGAACATATAATATGAATGACGGAATTCAGCACAAAAAGAAAACTCAACGCGTAGAAGAAAAAGAGCGAAATGATGGTATGTCGAATCTAGAGTGAGCACTGTTTTTCTGGGGTCGCACATAATTTATGCCATCAAGCGCACATGAAAGGCACGGCTCCACCATTTGTAGCGCAGTCCTTAAAACAAGAAGCAAAATACTGAATAAACAGCGTTATTTCAGCGGCACTTAGTAAAAAAGAATACAATAATGAGACAATCCCTCCACACTCTAAATAAACGGCATAGTAAGGTCCGGCATAGTCAGGTCCGGCCTTTTGGGGGGGCTAAGACTTTGGACAATCGTGAGACGCTACCTCTGGGTATCCTCCCAATTAGTACATAAGGTAGTGCGCCTAATGACACGGATTACAAAACTAAACAGGCCCGCTTGTCACTTATCTACTAGTGTCGTGCAAATAGCTTTATCTTGTTCCTACAGCACCAACACTCGAGTCGAGTCAAGAACATACTGCGCTGGCGTAAGCCTCAGCACATCGATTAGCTAACAGGTTCATTAAGATGTCTTACGAAATAGAACAGGAGAGAACTGTATTGTCCCTGAGCAATCGTCGATACTGTGTCTGATTGCTTTAGATCTACGAAGCATACGGGTGGCCCATTTGACTCTGTGCCTGCACCCTTTATTGATTACCGAATATTTCTGGTTCAATAGAGCAAAAAAAACAAAAAAGATGATGGTGCACAGGTGCAATTGTGCACGAGTAATTAGTTCGTAAAAGATTCTGATAGATTAGTACCTTCATTACAGTGAAAACTGTATTACCATCAGAGAATATCAGCGTTTCGCAGAAAACTCAGCAGTAATATAAACTGCAAAATATTTGACAAAAACAGCTTGAAGTAGTAAGTCACCCACTGTTGTTAAGAGGGGACACGCCCTATACAGCATCGATGAATCGGTGCGAGTTCCTACTTCACTGTTCTGCTCACTTCTGGGATTTGGGGTGTCACTGGAGCCAATAATATTCTTGTCTTCAAGAAGACGACCACATATGAAAACACTGTCTCAGTTGACAGTCCCTGCTCAAGATTTTTTTCATTTATTCAAGCCTGCTTCATGCCCCGAATTTCAGACTTGTTCAGTTCACTGTTGTGCTAGACACAGGTCGATTATTGCTATTATGGTGTTTATGATGAGTGTGGTTGCTTTCGAAATGATGTGCCGAAAAATATACGCCTAGCCAGCACGTTGTATGCAGATATTCCATATGTAGCAGTCTAGGATCTCGGCTGTGTCTACTTTTTGCTCTTTCAATATTCAATTTCAGCAACGTACTCTTATTTAGACCTGCAACGACTCTATCTTTACCTCTCTAGCATAGTAATGTTCCGGCGATATCAAGCTCGACTTCATTCAAGAATGAGTTAATGTTAAAGAGTTGACGACACTGTCGGGGTGGGTTGCTTTGCAGATGCCATACAGCTACGTCTACGCTCTTTTTTTTTCAACAGTGCTTTGCGAACGTGTGAATCGTCCCTACATTCGTTTGTAAGCCAGGAAGAGCGATGGTGCTGTAAGACGTCGGAATACAACCCGCTTTCACAGGACTAGTCAAATTCACTTTATATGCACGTCCCATATGCGTGCTTTCATATAGGTGATCGATACAGAAGTGCATCCGCTTTATATAGGCACTGAGGTAGTTGAAGGGGTATTAGGCAGAAATCAAGGTAAAAGCCTTGGTCAGCAAGGAAACACGGGAAAAAAATGGGCCCCGTACCAGCATGCTATTCTGGAAATGTCGTCGAAAGACGATAGTCTTGCGTGTGAAGAAAGTGAACAAACATTTATTTGACGTTCTGTGCAAGAAGATCGGTGAATGATATTTTGGAAACACTGCGTTAGAGTGCCTCGAGCGTGCAGTGGTGGCGAACGAGCGCATCAAGTCACTTCATACGTGAGAAATGAGCGTCATCTGACAGTTTTCTTGAAAAACGAAGCGCGCGGCTCTGAGACTGGCATGCGCGCCCGTCTCAGATGTGATAAGGTGTAGAACGCAAGGTGACGGGTAGGTGCCACCACCGTGTCATCTTAGCAAAGTGTTGGAAACACTCGCCTTTTCGTGCAAGCGTTGCATCGTCAGCGCAGAGGGATCACACTACGGTCCTTACGATTACTTATGTATGACTTTTAAATGCGAAGCATTTCTTAACGAACATCGGCGAGTTGAGTTTGAGCATACCTATCTAGCCGCCTACGACTTTTAGCTCTCCTGGCCATTTCGATGATGGTATTGTAGTGCCATCATCACCATCGTCATTTTTTCCATCACCGCGCCGCGTCTCTCGCGCAGCTGGTGCTAGCTCGAGCTGCGCGAGGGAGAGAACGAGCTGACACGCCTGGCGTGGCGGACGCTGGTAGCCGACGTGGCTCCGCTTCAGGCCTAGAAAAAAGTGGCGAGATCAGCACGACCCCATCGGCCGCCTTCGACGGCATCTCACGTCTCTCTTCTCTCGCCGCTACATTGGTGACCCGGAGAACACGCCCTTCGCCGAACGGCCCGCTGCCATGTTCCCCCAACTCTGCCCACCAGTGCCGCCGTACCAATCAACTTACCCCAAGGTATGGTTTATGCAGCTCGACGCTGTTCTTGCGGTGAATGGCATCACGGACCAGCTGCTAATGCATGCCATTCTTCTCGACGCCCTACCGGTCGAGTTGCGCCATCTCGCTGCCACTTCAAGCACCAGCCCGCAGCCTTACGATGCGCTCTGCACTGCGGTGCTCGCCCGCAGCGGCAACACATACCGTCCGCTTCCGTTTACCCGCACCAGGCAGGTTTCCCCGGCGTCGCAGAGCAAGGTACGCACGCAAGCGCACCCAGAGCAAGCGACGGAACGCGACACCGTGGCCCTCGCCGTTTCCGCGACCACCAGCTCAGACGTCTCGGCCTCCTCCTCGCCGCAGCTGCTGGTCAGCTCCTCGACGGTGCCCCCTGCCGCTCCGCCACCTGCCACTGGTGCCAGCAATGGCTTGCCGGGTGCCTCGCCACATTCCACTCGCACCTACCCGGCCAGCAGCCTACCACACTCGGCGTCCCCGCTCCCCGCCCCTGTCCCTGTCTCTGTTTCGTGGTCTACGACGGGCCCCAGCGCCGTGCCTTCGCGGAGCCAGACCCTGCCCTCAATGCTCGCCCACAATGGCCTCACGTACCAACCGCTTCCAGGGGCCCGCGACTTTGAGGTTGTTACTGCATCGCAACGTGTGCTACCAACCGTGGCCCCACCAGACTCCATGACGGCCACCTTGCCGCCCGCCTCGGAGCCTGGCACAGGTGACCTTTCACCCGTTATTGACCTCCCGACTTCCTCTCGTCTGGCCACTAGCGACGCGTGTCCCGCGTATGAACTGCCTACACCATCTGTCGAGCCAACTGAACTATCTACGACATCTGTCGAGCCAACTGAAGTGCCTACGACATCTGTGGAGCCAACTCAACTGCCTACAACATCTGTTGAGCCAACTGAGCTGCCTACGACGTCTGACCAGCCAACTGAACTGTCTATGACGTCTGTCAAGTCAACCGACCTAACTACAACCACTGTGGAGCCAACTGAAAGCATGGGAACAAGCACTGCCACCAGTCCACCAGCGTCGAATACCTCGACAGTGACTGAGGCGACAACTGAACCCGTCTTTCCTGCACAGCCTCCCATGACGCCATTTCCCGTGGTCCGCGTATTCGGCACGGCGACGAACGAGTCGCAGCCGCTGCCTGCGGACGGCGTGTGTGACTACACCTTCTACGACGGCCTCTACGACACGGGCCCGTTTGACACGCTATACAGCCCGCACTTTAGTGCACCAGTTGAGCACGTTCTCAATCACGCGTCGCTTCACAGCGTCACTGAGTACGGCCTCTCTTTCGCCTACAGAAACGCATCACAAGTGGCGCGAGACCTCGAAATTCTAGAGGTGCTTTCCCCGATTGAAGACCTCTGGGACCGAGCCATCCGCCATTACGGATTTCTTTCCATCGAGCGCTTACTTCTTCGTCCACTGCGCAACTCTCAGTGTCGCCCACCAGAGACCCACTGGTTCCCGATGGTCACTAAACGTTGACAAACTGGACTTGCCAAAGGAACACTTTATGGACTGCCGTTCATGTACATAGCATTTGTCGCCCTCTTTCTTTTTTTCATATGCGTTCAAATCGCGCAAAGCGCTAGGGGGGGAGCCCTGTAGTGCCATCATCACCATCGTCATTTTTTCCATCACCGCGCCGCGTCTCTCGCGCAGCTGGCGCTAGCTCGAGCTGCGCGAGGGAGAGAACGAGCTGACACGCCTGGCGTGGCGGACGCTGGTAGCCGACGTGGCTCCGCTTCAGGCCTAGAAAAAAGTGGCGAGATCAGCACGGCCCCATCGGCCGCCTTCGACGGCATCTCACGTCTCTCTTCTCTCGCCGCTACAGTATCAATACCAAACTTGGTATGGCATAACATGACTCTATGAAGAACATATTTGACTAGTCATTAGATGAGATTATGACATGTATGTCGTGAATGACATGACTTACATTTCATGGTCCTGTAGCTCTTGCAGTGGTTTCGTTCACATGGCTTGTTGCAAAACTGGTATGGTATGACATGATCGCATCGCGAACACAAGTGACAGAACCTAACATGAAAATCATGACATGTGTATTAAGTAACAACATGACAACATGCCACACTCATAATGCGCGTGCAGTCGTTTCGCTACCGTCACATATACCAAATTTGGTTTACGGTACGCCAATGATTGACGAAGGTGTGTGACTGGTGCAAACATGATAGTCATTAGGTGCGTGTCATGCAACAACATGACTACATACCAAGCTCATGATGCGGTGGTGGCCGTTTGGCTAGCTTCACTTATACCAAATTTGGTATTACAGGACGTGAATGGATGACGAAGATGTGACTGGTGCAAACTAGATACTCGTGAGATGCGTGTCAAGGGCTAACATGGCTACATGCCACAGTCAAGGCGCCAATACATCTAGACGTGACGCTGTGGGCGTGCTCGCCGGCGTTCATGTCGTCACGTCACGCCGGCGTTGCCACGCCAGGCGCCGCTCCTGGCATATACTAGCAGGCTGCGTTGCTTTGACGCATGCACGTTTGAGCGCGTCTGGCGTCCCTACGTCACGAAAAGAAGGAGACGCAGTGTTGTCTGGGTAATGCATCAGCGCGAAATGCAGCATGTCGCATTTAGCGCCGATTGCCGTTGGGCCGCGCCGACAGACGCTGGTAGCGCCTGGCGTCAGACAATAGAAAGCTTGCGTCTTGCTAACGTAGCATCGCTCTGCCCAGCGCGCGCGCGCGTCAACGCTACATTGGAGCATCCGCGCAGCCATCCGCACAGCCATATTAAGATGCGCTCGCAGTCGTTTTACTAGCCCCACATATACCGAATTTGATGTTACGTGATGTAAATTAATGACGAAGTATATGACTGGTGCAAACATCATACTCTTGACACGCGTGTCATGTAAGAACACTGACAACATACCACGCTCATAGCGTGCTCGCGGCCGTTTCGCTAGCTCTACATATACTAAATTTGGTATTCCGTAACGTGAATAGATGACGAAGGTAAAGGACATATACAAACATAATAATGACACAGAAGTCATGTGCGCCATAATTTACGTCCACCTCGTATCGTTGTACAGATTTTAAAGTGACGTATCAACTTTTCTCATTTGTGCTTCGCATATCATCGATTCCCACTGTACGTGGGATCTGGCAATTTTTAATTGACAATCGCATAAGTATGAACGCTGAATCTTGAGCAACATTGGTGGGCGCTGCTGATGGGGTCGGCCGTTTGGGGTATCGGCTGGTGCTGTTTAGAGTACCCAGTACCGTTAAGGGTGGACAGACAGACAGACCAAAATTTTTGAGTCGAAGGTCCCCAAGAAAGACTGTCGCGTTTAAAGAAACTTTCATATGTAAGCGACTAGTTCGTGAAGGTGAGAAGGTCCCTCATACCAAGAACCCACTGGGACTACCTGCCGGGCCCGCGCGACGAGTTTGGGCAGGTCGACGAAGCCCGGCTTGTAGGTCGCAGTCTCCCACGCTTCAGTAGGCAGCTGTTAATGCTGCTCGAAAAGATAGAATGCTTCATTTGCAATGCAGAAGGGTCGCTATAGGGTACCTTTCAGTGTGGGCAGAAGTAGTCGTACGACGTTGGTTCTATGCGTTGCAGTGGGATGCCGCACGTGGACGTATTGTTTTGAAGTCGCCTGTAGACGGTGCTTTCGTCTCTCGTGAGTTTCGTATGCGGTGAAAGGTATCAGAAGCCGTTTATGTTTCGGTGATGCATGTCAGTTTAGTGGTAATAATCCTGTTGATCTTGTTGCTTTATGGGAGGTGCCGTGGTTCTCGGGCGATGAGGCCCTGTTCACGCATGTGCTGGCTGCGATATGTGCTACTTCATTTCCCTCGAGCTCCTATAGCAACAAGACAGGGAATGTTTATGGGAACTTTCGACCGGCGTTTAATCTTCATCGGTAAACGAAAGAGGCTGCACTATGATCGAAACTTCGAATTAACCTTTCATTTTTACTGATCAAATAGTGAAGGTTGCCTCGTATGCGTATACGGATAAGCTCATCCCGTTTCATTACGGCGAATACTCTGTTGCATTTGTTGTGGTGATGAAGAAAAAATGTTATCATAGATGACCACCTGTGGTTTTTTGAATGCGCAAGTGCTACGTAACACAAAGAAAAATGCACTGTTTGTTCTAGCTGGCGGTTGCTGAGAGACTGATGTTTTATTGCTATGCACTTATATGGACACTATCGTCTGTATTTTGCCGCCGGCGTCAGCGTTGATGTCGGTGTCGCCATCACTCAACGTATATATATATATATATATATATATATATATATATATATATATATATATATATATAAGGGAAAGAAGTGTATACCTAAGGGCTCGTTTTTTCGTGTTTTAACACAATATTAATGAGATCTAACAGACAGTAATGCCAAGGAATGTACAGGGGAAGTTATTAAAACCAATGGACTGTAAATAAGAAGAAAGAAAAGTGGATGAAAAAATAACCAACGGTGGGCAGGAATCGAACCTACGACCTTCGAATAACGCGTTCGATGCTCTAACCACTGAGCTACCACAGCATATATATATATATATATATATATATATATATATATATATATATATATATATATATATATATATATATATATAGGGAAACAAGTGTATACTTATGAGCTCGTTTTGTCGTGTTTTACACAATATTAATGAGATCTAACAGACAATAATGCCAAGGAAGGTATAGGGGAAGGTATTAGGCCAATTGTAATGTAAATGAGAAGAAAGAAAACTGGGTGAAAAGATAACTTGCCGAGGGCAGCATCCGAACCTGCGACCTTTGATTAACGCGTTCAATGCTCTACCACTGAGCTACCACGACAGCTATCCCCCCAGCCACTTTATTGGTATCTATGTCAATTTAAACGTGGGAGTGTCAGTCAGCGCCACTAGTAGCCATGGCGGCGAGGGTGGCACACTCTTTATGAGCCTGTTTGGCGTCACGTAGCACGTGAACTTATTACTAACTGGCAGCTGACCAATAGTCCTCCGTATATATACACACACACACACACATATATATATATATATATATATATATATATATATATATATATATATATATATATATATATATATATATATATATATATATATATATGAAAATACAAGAAAGTAAAAAAACCTAGAAAAACATTTCAGCACTCGGAATCGAACGTGGGATCTTCTGCGTCGTGAAAGCGAACGACTGAGGCACCCCGAAACACGTCTTTCACCATTCAAACGGCAAGCTATTTATATATACCACTTACTGCTGCTCACGCATCTCGGGGGGAATAGTGTTTTCAGCATTAACAGCACAGATGGCGCAATGAGAGCGCGTCATCACATCGCGCAGCGGTGCCCCCTCTAATCTCTACGCGTACTTCGCCCGGCTTAGGGAAGGGGAGCAATGCTTCCTCACGCTCCCTTATCTTGCAGTAGCGAGAAGGGAAGAATCGTAGGTCTTGGCTGGCCTTGGGCTTTACCTGGAACGATTCTGTTGTAGATATCGGGGGCACAAAGGTCACCGCAATCATTGCAGTCTCCCTTTGTGAAAAGCGCGCGGTTTTCAGACAAAGCGAAGTATCAAATGAGACGCTTGTTCGCGTGCATCTGTATTTGTTAATACGTTTGGTGCGTCATTTGTGCGTCATTCTGCGCATGACCTTTCAGTTGGTTGCTATCGCGTTCATTGCTTCGCCTTTGCGGCAAAGCTGTGACTTTTTAAGTGCGAAGCTCTTTATAACGGCACCCGTTCGTCCCTCGTAGTCGTAGTGTGTAACAGTTGTTACATTTTGACCAAGGTGGTGCCGGTGGGAGATTTCTTCTGTGCGTTGTTGAACAATAAAAAATAGTGCTCAATGTACATGCCAATAGCTGCTGATGGGGAATGAGACAGGAGCCTTCGGCTTTTAAATAACGCGCACGCTGCGATCCTCATTAGCAGCCATTGGCATGTACATTGAGCACTATCGGACAAGAAAGGGTTGCTACGTTATACTCGCTGGGTGTAACCTTCTTGGTTTTAGAAAGGTTTAGCGAGCGTTGGGCCACGGTGCCATGAATACAGTGAACTAGTATATACTATGAACTCGAGGTGGTTAAAGGCGGGAAGTAGACACGAAGCGCAAGCCGTAAGAAAGTGTGCGTGTGCCACCTCTCGTTTAGTCCTTGGAATGTCCGCTGGATGGCGGTGCTTCTATATGGGGAATATATGATGAAAAGATGCGGGATGGTGGTACTTGGAGTGTTGAATAGATGAACGAACGGACACACAGACAGATGCATGGATGGACGCATGAACGGACGCAGGGGCGGATGCATGGACGAACGCAGGGACGGACGCACGAACAGACACACGCATGGACGGGCGGATGGATGCATGGACGGTCACACAGACGGACGCATGGATGGACGGAAGCAAGAACGAATGGACGGACGAATGCTTCGCCCCACTCTCCATCATTCACTCCGTGGATATGCTGCCAATTTTTTGTCTCCTCGACTACTACATGCCTATGAGTTCCGCACCACACCACACCACACCACACCACACCACACCACACCACACCACACCACACCACACACGCACACGCACACGCACACGCACACACACACACACACACACACCGCCTAAGTACACCGTACGAATGGTCAACCAGAAAGAAAGCTGAAACGTTCATCCCCAGTGTTTAATGATTGGGTCAACCTCACGTTGTACTCAAGCCTTTCACAATTATTGGTTACATGTTCGTGCTTCTTAGTGAGGTTAGACACATATTTGGCTTGGGTTTTTATGTCAAATGCCGCACATGCTGCCTGGCATGATCACGGTCATGGGGGAGTGTAATGAGCGGTTAAATGCTTTTCCTTGTGGTTTAATCGCAGTGGTTGTTCTCGAACAACAGGTGGTCACAGACGTCGTATTCGAAGCCAAAGTCTCGTTGGAGAAACTCCCAAAGCACAAGAGCATTCAGCTTGGATGTGAAATGGGAAAGGAGGGCTTCCGTGGCAACCCTCCTCCCCCAGCTTTTCCGTCCTTTCCCTTAATTTTGGGACGTCACCAGTGACGTAATGAAATAAATTTCCTGTTCGTGATTCATTTCTAGTAGGATGCCTGGCAACCGCCTGTGGTAAAAGCGGCGCTGTCGCTACCGACAGTGAATACATGAGAGGTATGGGGAGTTTCCGCCCCCAGGTAAAAAGACGAGTCTTTAGCCTTTGTAGGCCCGCGTGCTCAGATTTGAGTGCACGTTAAAGAACCCCCGGTGATCGAAATTTCCGTAGCCCTTCACTACGTAGCCCTCCACTCATAATCATATGGCAGTTTCGGGATGTTAGACCCTACATCTCAATCACTTATCATTACCCATATCGTCTTCTTAAGAGAATGCACTTAGGGCCCGTGAGTATTTTGATGCTGTCGGCCTCCGTAAGCCGGTTCACGATGCGATGGACTTGAATAAGCAAAAATCTGAGTGCATTTTGCGATCTCTGGAGTCTTCGTACTTTGGTTACGGTTGTCGACCATTGTGCGTCACAACGCTTCAGTCTCAATTTTGTTAAAGTAGATATCGTACCAAGAACACAAATAAATGAGAGTTCTGTATGGAAAAAGAACAATGATCTCAATTTTAATAATGTTTGTGCCTGAGGCTGGTCCGTAGGGCTGAAAGGATGGCGAGAACCAGCGGCGCCTTGAAATAGAGGCCCGATCACGGGGCGTTGCCTTGCTTTAGTGGCAATGCAGTCTTTTCCACAAATAAAGTTTTGTTCGTCTTCTTTGCCTAAAGATGTGAACAATACGCTAAAATGAAATACAGTTCGTAGTCTGCTGCATTAATATTGGTAACTCTGTCTACACAGTAGAAGATATATGAAAACAAATAAAATGTAGATAAGCTCGTTGAGGCTCGCAATCTTGCTACAGAGCAGAAAAAGTCAACCGTAAAAATATATACAATGTCTACAGAATAAGCAGTTCTATGGCAAAAAATAAGTAAAATCTTACGGCATGTCCCAAGGAAAATTTTGAAATGAGCCTATTTTACTAGGTAAGTTGCCCATGCTCGCAATGAAGGGTGCACTTACGATTTTGTAATATGATACAAAAAGTAGTATATGTCGTTCATTTGGTGAGCACCGACTTGACTTGCCACTTGTGTGAGTCACTTTGAATAGAGACGTTTACACTCCTCTTAGCCTAAAGATTCCGTCAATTGATTACACTGACCTCAGAAAAGTTTGCACCTCCTTTCGGCCTATTCACGCTATCCGCACAGCCGCACCGCACGTGGAGGGACACCTGCCGCACATAAGCGGAGAGCGAAAAAAGGGCGTCGCCGATACGCTCTCTCGCCCTCCGCTTGCTTGGGGCAGGTGTCCCCGCCACGTGCGGTGCGGCTGAGCGGACAGCGCGCGGATAGGCCCTTACAGAGAGGACCTTACGCGTGGAAAGTCAGTACTCAGAAGAAGAATCGAAAGACTTGAAGTACGGGCTGGGCAAGTAAGTGTTTATTAACCTTAAGATGTGTGTTAAGTGAACACAGACGTTGCTCAGTACCCGCGACGTTGGACACGATCGAAGAACTAGACTTCTTTTTTAATTTTTAGATGGCAACAGGCTGCATGATTAACGAACCACGGTTCGATGGACGCGTGCCCCAGGTCTAGGGCGTCTCGCCGCGCTTATCGCTTCCTCTACGTCTTCACTTCCTCGAGAGCGTTCGTCCCGAAAGAAAGACCTCCCTGGGGCGCAGCCACTAATGCGCCGACAGCTTATCGAAAGCTCGCCTCATTAGCTCTTCCCTGAAGGCAGCGCGGCGTGGCACGTGTGTGTCACATTGATGTCTTATCGTTGAACCGCACCTTAAAAACGTAACCTCGAAGCGAAGGCAACGCGACGACGGGTCTACTTACGAAACATTTTTATAATGACGACGAACCTTGAGAGTGGCTCGGTTGTTTAAAGCTGACATTGTGGAAGATGGCACGAACGAGCCCTTTGAGTGAGCACGTGGATAAAATTTGTTTTGCTTAGAGGCATCGTGTCGTACGATGAATGGCACGGTGCACCTTCCCATTAAGATATACAGGTAAAACCTGGTACCGAGAAAAAAAAAAGTTACCATCCATTGACTGAAACGTGTTATTGGATCCTGGCAGAAACGAACACATGGTAAAATGCCTTGACAGATTTAGGCATACTGTTATTAACGCAAAACCGGAAGCACGTTTTCAAGTTTTTTTTTATCTGGGGAAAGGAAAGTCTCTCTTCAGGTTTTCAGATAAAAAGAACGTGCGTAAAATACAAGGGGAGCTCTTGTAGTTTTTATGTAGCTCAAAAGAACATTTATTTTATTATATTTTGCCATATAATGAAAGCAAAGTGTAGAAAATGAGCAGGCTTTTTTCTAAAGCTCTTCTTGGTAGCCAATTAAAAGGGCATCGGTAGACAAAATCGCATGTCATGAAGAGTCTGCTAGTAAACAGTGAAAGGATCTATAGCGTAACATGTCGAGCCTCGGCGCACATGCGCGCATTGTAGACATGCTCAGTGTATCGCACCGTGCAAACAGAAACCACTTTTACGTTCGCTTCCGAATGCTCGCCTTGTTGTGTGCACGTCTACACTATCACTGAAGATGTAAACAATTCTGGTTATGAAAGTTTTGCAGCGTTTCGGCGTTACTGTGGTGTGCCAGAAACAGCTGAGCCCATATTTTG
Source organism: Rhipicephalus annulatus (assembly GCA_013436015.1). Lineage (NCBI taxonomy): Eukaryota > Metazoa > Arthropoda > Arachnida > Ixodida > Ixodidae > Rhipicephalus > Rhipicephalus annulatus. The sequence continues at coordinate 43,034 of WOVY01003202.1, read as the reverse complement.
CGATTTCCTAGAATATGCACGTGAATGACAAACAATGATTTCTTCTACTGAACAATTTCGCAGTAGGTCATTGACTGATGAGACCGTGTTGGGCCCTTGGCTTGACACCGACCACGCAACTGTGGTCGTAAGAGCCGTTATACCTTTTTTAAAAGCAACTGGCCTAACATGCATGGCTATAACACATTTATCAGCTGGAAAGAAATGTATATTCTCTTCTATCTCCCCATCGTCATCCATTACTCATTCTTTTCTCCTCTGCCTTCCCACAGTGTAGAGTAGCAGGCTAGAGCAGGCTATCGCTCAGGCCGACCTCTCTGCCTTTCTCTAAATAAACTTCTCTCTCTCTATTCCCCGATTAGGCACTCTTCATAAGCTTTCCATAGTGTGAACGAAAACATGTACCATAAAATTGGTCGTCGGCCCTTATAGGAATGACTCGGCCGTTTGCAGACACGCAGCTACTCATAATTAAGATTGACGTCGACCGTTATGAAAAGTAGCGTGGACGAGGCTACCACGTGAGTACGTGGAAATTATTCGCTTGGTTGGGAGGTGTGGCGTAGTTCAAATAAGCCGTCCGCCGCACCCTCTCCAATATTGTGGACAGGTACGACCCACCAACGAGGCTCGATGGGAATGATGAGGACGGCACGCGTCGGCGCAGCGACTTGTTAAATAAATCAGTAAGACCGCGTGAACGTGTCTGCACGCCCGATTCACGAAGAAGGCACGAATTGTGAAATTTTAATGGCTACTAAATGTCATTCGCTGCTTTCAAAATAAGGCCCCTAGGTCGGCTTATTCACGCTGCTAGAAATTTGGCTCCAGTTTAAGGAAGGTCCACTGTAGATTTTTTAACACATAAAAAACTGAGTTATTTGCTTGCCAAAGTAATTAAGATAGGTTTGTTTTACACAATTATTACTCACATGAGATCACGGTTTACTGCTCACTTCTCTAATGTGATGCAGGCGTGCAACCTGCGTTAGTATGAATGAAGTGGGTTCCCTAAAAAGAGGGTTATCTTAATTACCTATGGTCAATGAATGAATGAATGAATGAATGAATCAATCAATCAATTGCACCCTATTTTCATGAAAGCAGTAATGAAAATACAAGGATTATTTGAATTGATAGTCTAATTGGTCAAATACAATGGCAACAAAGGATGTACAGGTCCCTTTCGAGGTAAGAAATCAGTTTGAGGGAAACTTTGAGGGGAGCTTTGAAGGAAGAGGGTTCTATCAATAAAATAGTTCCCGAAAGGTGTTGGCTAATGCTGGTAGTGCTTTGCGTTTTTATCACCATTATTTAAAACTTTACCGGGTCAGTACAGTTTATGTGAATATACGAATAAGTGAACACGCTTATCGTTCGGTTGCGACTCTCTAAGTCGGTTCTGTTTCCTAGTTTCAGTGGCAGTTACGCGGTGGCAGAGTTTCTTTGCTAGGACTATCCGGTGCTTTCTCCAGGTGTTCAGCGAGCTTAAAATGTGGGCTTCAAAAAAGTTTGCTCCCTTAAGCCACTCATAATCGTCATCATCATCGTAATGATAAATACCGTCATCATACCTCATCTGTTTGCAATGTTCTCTGAAGAGGTTTCAAATATACTTATTACAAGGCTTGACTTTCATTTTTCAATCAAAAAAGAAATCTGTTTGAGGGCTCTCTCGTTTTCAGAGAGCAAAGTACATTCGTTCGGCGATGCTGCGAACTGCAAGCTTCACGCTCATATGACAGTCATTCCGGAGAGGTGGTCACTAATCCTATTTAGGGTAACGGATTGCGACTCTTCTGACAAGAGGGCTCATAGCCGCGATTCATTCGTTGCTCCTTAAAAGAATACTCTTACGGCAGATGTAAGTGCCCTCTTTTAAACCCTGAAAAGGTTGGTCTAAACTGGGAGCAACCTAAACGCCATACGCAGAAAACCACTCGAGTGTTCAGTTCCCGCCGAACGGCTATTTACACCTCTCGGTGCTTCGAAGTGTTCACGGTATGGTTACTCACACGAGGAAGTTAGGCGAATTCCCTCCAGGTAGAGAGTAATTTATCAGTTTGGCATGATTGGCTCTAAAGGAAGACAATATCTTTGGTATGTTGGTAAAGAAATATAAAAAAGAAAAGAAATCGAAAAAAATTTAACTGCAAGAAGCAGACTTACAAAAGCAATGTGCGAAGGGAACGTTTTATTTGCCAACACGTCAAATGGACCCTGAATTCGAATGGTGCCCGGCAGTCGATTTCACGCGAAAACTTCCGTAAATCGTTTTAGCTACCCCAACCAACTTGAATTCACGTTCTCCGTTCCAGAAAATCCGTGCTGTGTTGTATGTGCTGAGAAGACAGCAGGATCACATTCGCGCGAGCCGAATATGTACGAAGTCTTGTTAACTTGACCGTCTTACGATAGGGATTAGCTAAAATTACTTCCTTTTCTGATGATAATGCCATTATTATCACATTAATCGGTGCCGCGGTTTGCAATATACATGTACTATGTGAACAATCACTTTTTTTCTTTAATCAATTTTATCTGGTCCGCAATAAATTTGCCAGCCTTGGCTTTTGTGCACAGAACTGCAAGTGGTTCTCGCCAACTTGCTCGAAGAAGACGGTTAGAACCTGAGAACTTCACCTCTCGTGCGATAGCGGGCGGCTTGGATGGAGTCCTACGGTGTTCGGGTCCTTGAATCACGCTCGATCGGGTGGACACATCTCAATCCCTCTTGGAAGCTTTCGCAGATATATTTTTACACTTGCGAAGCGATTACTGACGATTTTATTGCTGCCTCTCAAAGTTGGTCTCGCGTGAGAATGTTTGTTTCTTGTGTAGCTTAAAATGTGGGAAAGTTGTATCGCTTTAATAGAAAAAAAGTGAGAAGTTGTTACTTCTAAGAGAAGTTAATGGAGTTCTTTGCAGCCGCTACATCTCCCCCTCCCCCTTTTTATGTTTAGTTAGGGTACCGTTACAAAAAAGGAAATGTTTACTAAAGCCTATAGGAGCCCGGGCTGCTTGGTGCTCGCTGAAAAGCGAAACTAAGGCTTCTGTTGTATGTTCTTGGGCCTACGCTAGTGCTCGTGTGTTTGGTGCCATTATGACATTTCAGTGTTTAACAAGACGCATTGATGTCACCGAAGCACACACACACCAGTGTGGGCTTGATAAAAATAAAGGGAGCCTTAATCTTCGTCTTTAAGAGTTGAAAGCGATAGCAATATTGTGTCCCCAGTGCGTGCTTTAACCAATTAGTGCGTACGTTTTGTTGTAAAATGTTACTCGAGAAGTTTAAATTGCGGATAAAGTTGAAGGTCGCTTTTGTCGGGGAAGATTTTGCCTGTGGCTGCACTCGGTGTGATGGGTAGCATGCTTTAAATCACGAGCAAGCATGCGCGTGAAATGTTTTCGAACTTGCTATAGACCAAATACACGGTCTTAAGAGAAGATTAGCCCTGAAAATGTGTGCTGTTTGTAATAGGTGACCGGCTTTAAACCACAAAGACGCTATGATAATCACATGTCTTGACGCCCGATGGCAATGTACGCTTGTAAGACGCAATGTTACTGTGATTATGAATGTTGTATTGTGAAGCCTGTATACAGAGACGTGCGCGTTTGTAAAACATCAACGTGATTTTCACTGCATTTCAAAGTAGACGCGCGGCTGTGGGGTGGAACATCTGCTTGTCACGCAGACGGCATTGGTTCAATTCTCACTCGGATAGAAAAGTTTCGTCTTATTTGAATCTTTCTCGAATTTTTCAGTCACGTCCTAGACGATTAATTTTCATTCACTATACCAACGACGCCCACGCCGACGCCGACACCGAAATTTGTGGAACGAGCTCTTTAACGCTATCGCGTTAAAATTGGGTTGCCAAGAGATGTCTGCGAAGATATCTCTCCTCAGCCATGTAGTGATTCTTATTTACCTAATTATTTACTCAAGCTAGACATATACATTGACGAAGGATGAGGGAGACGGAAATGAAATATTCATATGACAATATTGCAAGCTTGATTGTAGAAATAACATAAATAGACGCAGAATAGTAATGCAAATAAATATTTAAGGAGTTCATGTGAAGTTTCAGAGGATAGACTGGTGGGCTTGTTCATATATAGCGCCGTGTCTCCTCTTGCTCTGTCGTCGTCTGTGCGAATTTCAGCACTGCTGTTACGAGAGTTCTTGTGAAAACGGCGCCCGAACAGGGGAAACAGGGATAACGGTATAGGAACAGGCAAACCTTTCACCCTTCTGTCCTGGCAAGATTCCTGCCAGCCTCTGTGCGTGTGGACTTCGAAACTTGTTTGCGTCCGCACTACTTTACCTGGGTTGTTTTCCCCTACTGTGCTGTTTTGGCTGGCCTCAAAGTTGCTTGCTGGAACAAAATGGAAAGAAAAAATGACAAAAAAACAGTGACACTCAACAGTGACACTCCTCAGGCGTGCAACTGCGTTATTTTGGGAAGAAAAAAATGCTACTTCCACTATATTCGATTTTTTCGACAAGTAGGCCAAAAAATCGGTTATCCGCTTTGGCATAGTCGCTTACGCGTCACCGAGTCACAGAAGTACGGTGCAGCGCACGTTAGAAGCTGCGACAGCCAACACTACCGATCGCCGTAAGCTGGGTGGGTAATGTATGAGACGCAGCACTTTATGAGTAGAATGTGAAATTTCACCGAAGTAAACGAAGTTTAGGCGGCTGTAATACTTACGCTATTCGGTAAGCCTACATCGAGGCTAGCAAAAGCACTTGAGAAAATTGAGCGGATAGTGGCGGGAATAGACAACAGCGCCGTTTTTAGTCTTCCTTTATTGAGCAGACTCATCCATTTTTTTACGCGGCGGTTAGCGGCAAATATGAATTTACCTAGATGCAACACTAACCCCCGTATTCTAGACCGTCCTTTCACTCAACGCTTCACCTTCACTTGAGAAACCAAACTGGAGCGCCGTCTCTAGGCACGACAAGCCACTGCATATCAACAATAATCTGCTGTGATTCTTGAGTAGCGCAGCGTCATTTTTAGTTGATTTTTAGTTGATTAGGTGTGACGACACTTCATGCGCTCGCACTACCGGTGTCTCTTGTCGCAACCAAGGAGGATTGAAAAAAAACTTGTATTGATCCTCCTTGGTTGCAGCCCACCACAGTAAGCACGTGGCAAATAAAATAAGACACTGCTTTCGCTAAGGAAAAGCTCGCGAGCTTTTCCTTGCTTGGCAGAGCTGAGCACTTGGCAGTGCTCAGCTCTGCCAAGTGAAGGAAGAAACTCGAGTCAAGGAGCGTTTGTGAATACGGGGGTTAATCACCGCTCTTACGAAGAGAGGAGGTGCGGCAGGTACCCCAACAAAGTACGTTAAGCCAAAGAGATGAAATTTAAACAGTGTGGTCGCTTGCACGATCAAGTTCCTGCTCTACATAATCAATTTTCGAGGCGTGGGCTGATGACCAGGTTCTTTAAAACCTGTGCAAAAGAACTACACCTTCATCGAATAATTTAACATTATAGTTTTTACTTCATGTTCATAACTTCATATTGATGCAAAGAATCAATGACTCCACTGGCTTTAAAGCTATTCACTTGAAAATTATGTTTGCTCAAAAAAGCTTTCTTTTTCTGATCCTATTTGGAGCATGAAAGAATAATCAAGAGCACAAATAGCCACGACGCAGAAGGAACGTTATACACGGGACAAGCGGTCGTACCTTGGGTAATTTACTTTTTTTATCGTGGCTTTTTTTGAACCTAGTCATTTCGTCATCCCTTTTACTTATGGTTACAGAGTCCAACAGCATGCTGGTGGAAGATTGCACGCAACTGGCGACAGAGCCCGCACACTTTCTCACGGGAAACAAGGCCAAGTAAGTGCCTTTAAGATGCACTTCTCCCGGGTGCTTGCACTTCGAGAGCTCTTACGCTTCAAAGCTTTTCCCCACGGACTTCAATTTAGAGGGTGCAGTGCATAGGAGAAATCAAATTTCCCTTGTTAAGTGTGCTCGAGGAGATGGAGTCCTGCCATCGGGGTGCTGGCGTGTAGAATTCGCTAAATAGAATCAAACGGGGATGTCCCAGGGAAAAAAATAGGAAAAAAGTAAACGTATTGGGTATATCACAGCGACTTGTGAATGTTTCTTTTATTCACTTGGGAAGAAATTGAAGGTATAACCTGAATCGTGAGGTTTGCAACAATCGGAACTGCCAAATAGGTTGACATGATTGGCGAATCATAGAAGAGGGCTTTGCCCTGCAGTGAGCATAGTCGGGGTGATGGTGATGATGATTAATTTGTTTGCCCAGTTTTCCTGAGCTCTCGTAGGTGTGGTATTGCCCACTCAAAGAAGCTAAAGTCCCCAAATTCTTCTCTTTAAACAGGGAAAAATCTAGGGACTCTTAAAACAAGCACATGCGGCGTTGTCTCTCATGGACGAGCGCGCGTTCTCGCGAGCTTTTCCTTGGTTAATGCGAAGTCTTATTTTACTCGCCACGTTCTTACCACGGTGGGATGTGACAAGAGACAATGATAGTGCGAGCGCATGAAGTGTCGTCACATCTAATCAAAATCCACAAATTCTTTTGTATATTCAGGTAATCTTGTTATATATAAAGTGGACGATTTAGGGCGTGGAGTACTAAAAAAAAATTCAAAATCATTTTATTTTCCCAGAAAGAAACAGGTTCTGGAGGAGTTCATTGGCTAAAAGCTGGTTATGGACAGCTTGACGAGGCCAGTGAACCCTATACAAGGCAGGTGGGACAATGACAAAGATGTGTATAACAATAAATACCATAAGCTAACAATACAATAAATACCAAATACGGTGTAATAAAAACATATATATACATTCCTACGAAACATCCTTATACCAGCATAGGACAGATTACATGGACGCGAGCAAAAAGAAAAAAACAAAGAAAAAACAAAAGAAGAATCCAGCAACCATTACCACCATTATTGCCAAAAAATAAAATAATAAAAATAAATAAATGATGAAAATATCACGGAAAATATATACAAATTTGCTCCTTGTGTATGTGCAGCATCATACAATGTACATCACATGTCAGACAAACAAAACTATACAGACAGAATTATATCATATAACCAATTCGGTACAGTATGAATGCACACACTGAAAAAAAAAAATGAAGTTGTACTATCGTACAGACAGCACATTTTACAACGTGAAAAAGTTAGCCAATATTTACAAGAAAGGATCGTAGTTCTTTTAATGAGAAACTGTTCACGTGACTGTATTTATTGAGAATCATTGGTAAATTGTATTGCAATGTTTGAGATTTGTAATTATTGCGAAACCTCGGAACAATCCAAACATCACTACTTCTTGTTCCTAACAAAACATTTTTTGCAGTTGGACATGCGGTATTTTTAATGAATTGTTTAAACGAAATGGAAGAGAAATAGCAGGATCGCAGAATGCGAAAAATATACATATATTCCACTTTAATATTACCGTAGTCCCGACACACAAGTTGTGTTGATGACAAATAATCTAAATTAGCCCTTGTCTAATAACTTTTTTCTGCATGATCTGAAGTTTCATTATGTTAGTTTTTGTCGTGGTTGCCCACACCAAACTGCAGTAATTTATGTGCGAAAGAAAAAGAGCATGGTATATTTGCAGTTTCACCTTTGCGGGTAAGATATGTCTACAACGAGCTAGCACACCAACTACACTAAAGGCTTTTTTGCTGATGTCAACGACGTGTTGGTTCCAGCTGAGGTTTGAAGAAAACGTGACGCCAAGAATTTTATGTTCACCCACAAAGCGAATGTCTTCACCTGCGTAGGCTAACGCTTGTGTTGATGAAAATATTTTGTTTTTAACTCGGAATACGGTGGCTTTTGTTTTCAGTGGATTAATTTTCAATAAATATTTCCCAGACCACAAGAAAAGCTTGTTCAATAGCTTATTACACCGGATAATTAGCTCATTTGCGTCAGGGCCTGAAAAAAGTAAGTTCGTGTCATCAGCATATATAACAAAGCTCACTCTGGTATCAATATCCACGATGTCATTTATGTAAGCATTGAATAATAGCGGCCCCAGTACGCTACCCTGGGGCACACCATTTAGAACAGGTAAATATGAGGACGTATGAGTGCTTAACTGAACGCATTGCTGTCTATTTTGCAAGTATGACTTTATCAACTGAAGTGACGTGCCACGGATTCCGTATGATTCTAGCTTAAGCAGTAAAATGGTATGATTAATGCAATCGAAAGCCTTGATGAAATCAAGAAAAACAGCTAACGTGAAAAGATTTCGTTCAAAATTTTGCAGTATCATTTCCTTAAGTGTTAATATGGCCGTCTCCGTTGACCTTCCTTTCCTAAAACCAAACTGAAAATCAGTGATTATACTTCTGGAGCAGAAGAAGGCAGATATACGCGTATATATTAACTTTTCTAATCCATTAGAAAACACAGGTATAATAGATATAGGTCTATAATTAGTCACCAGGTTACTGTCACCACCCTTGAACAACACAGTCACTCTGCTTCTTTTTATATCTTCTGGAAAAAAAACCCGACTCAAGTGTCAAATTAAAAATGTGGCTGAGCGCAGGAGTAATTCAACCTAAGACATATTTTATAGGTTTTATTTAAATGTTGTCAATGTCTAGTGCTTTACTGTTCTTTAGGTTCATGAATGTCGTGTAAATTTCTCGTTCATCCGTTGGTGCTAGAAAAATACTGTCGGGGCGTTTATTTCCTGGTGTAGCCCTGAAAGAGTCTGCCTGCAAAGGCACGTTTGCTAATACACCCACATTGACAAAATGATTATTCAAGTGATCCGCAAGTTCTTTACCAGCGAGCTCGACATTGTGAACGGCAATCTTAGCTGGTGCGGAGTCCCGCTTACCGCGACCAAGCACATCATTAATTAAGCGCCAAACAACGTCAGGTGATTGCTGGGCGCTTTCAGCAAACATTTTCTCGTAGTAAGTTACCTTAGCTCGTTTAAGCTCCCGATTCAGCTTGTTACGTGTTTTTTTAAACTTAGCCAAATCTGTCAGCACTCTTGATTTCAAGAATAAGTTGTAAAGTTTATTCTTAAGTCGTATCATACTAGTAAAAGAGGGGGTCACCCATGGTTTACGTATTTTTTCGATAGTTTAACTTGCTTGAATGGGAAGTGTTTTACGTATATATGCACAAAGACAGCAAGAAATTTTCGATAGGCTTCGTCTGCAGAAGTTAAGTTGAAAAGAAAAGATCAATCGTGTTCACTAATATCCTTCTTAAAAGATTCCAAACTGTGGTTTGTTACAGTTTGCATTGTGTACGGTTCACGATACATCTCCTTAATATTCGGCTTGTGGGAATAACACATAAATACCGGGCAATGATCACTTATATCTGATGAAACTGTTCCACACTGAAATACACTGGCTTCGATATTTGTTATTAATAAGTCAAGGCACGAGACAGATAATGGTGTAACACGTGTTGCTGTGGAAATGACATTTCTAAATCCGGCACATTGAAGCATGTTCAAAAAATCCGTGGTAAAAGAGTTATCATTCAAGATATTGATATTGAAATCGCCATCACATACCAGTGTAAAATTATTGGACGATACGTAATGCGAAAATTTATCAAAAAAGCTTTGAAAGCTCAAAATATTGCCCCCTGGAGGACGATACACAGCAGCTATCATGTCTGAATTGTGCCTGAGTGCCAATACTTCGTAGTTCTCACACGTGACACAGAAATCCGATACTAAATTATACCTCCAGCGACCGTCTACGTGAATAGCAACGCCTCCACCACGCCTGTTACGACGGTCAAGGAAAAATGCCTCATATCCATTAAACTTCTGCCGGCAGCTTGCGCCGTCATACCATGTTTCAGTCATCACGATGACTTGAAACTTGAAGTGGAAACCATTGAGAAGGTAGTGTATGACGTCACTCTTAAACTCTGCAGATCGAGCATTGAAATGCAACACAGTCGAATGGAATCTGTTTTGAGCACTAAGCAAACGAGGCAATACGAACTCGTAGTATTCCATCTTTCTTGGACCAAACAGTGAGCCTTTACGAACTAGAAGTTATCTTAGATAAAGAACTTTCATCATGAATCTGAATTACAGCTGAAAGCTCGCTCTGCCTAGCGAAAATCGTACCATTCACTGTCCACACAGATTTTTAGTTGCATTCATGTTTTTTTTTCTTATTGCCATTCCAAGTAGCCGTTTCAATGTAGGGCAAAGGTGCTCATTGATGTAGATCGGTGTCGAGATATCTAGTCCCACGTCTTTGTTTGTTAGTCGAGCCTTCTTTGCTTTCCTCAGAGTTGCATCACGTTTCGCTCTTGATTTGAATTGTACAACGATGTTGGATCGCTCAGGGTTTCGCGTAGGCACTCTGTGACAAGATTCTATGTCGGCTTCTCTGATTGGCTCATTAATGGCACTTCCGATCATTGACAGGATATGTGGCACGCTTTCATTTTCTTGTCTAGCAACGCCCTGAATTTCTAGATTGACATTGCGAGATTACTGCTCGGCAAGCAGAAGTCGCCTTTCCATGTCAGCACCTCTAGACTCCAAAGCTGTGCACTTAGCCCGAAGAAGCTCATTTTGTTTTTCTTGTTCAACATTTACCGAGACCGAGTGCTCAGCTTTTGCTTCAGTTCCTTAATTGTTTGGTGAGCAAATTCAATGCTGTTAGTCATATTCCGCATAAACTTGGGTATGTTTAGAAAAGGCTTACTAACATCATGTACAGATTGTGAATTCTGCGTGACAAATCAGGTTTGAAGGATGCGTTTGCATTTTTACGATTGTACATCACAAAAATTTAAAGGACCCTTAAGTTTCGCCTACAAAAGCGGAACGGGATGGCCATATCCTGTTCTTATTGCGTACTTAAACACTTGGTGTATGAAAACTTTCTGAACTTGTTATGCACCCCCGACGTACTTGGTACTCTACTATGAGAGAGTAAAGCTGTCCCGTGGGCCTCCGGGTTGTTGTACGGGCCTATGTGTCGGGTTCATAAAAAGCGATGAACGATTCAGAGTACTTAGTACTCAACTATGGGAGAGCACTAGGCCATCCCGTGGGTTGGTTGGTTGGTTGCGAAACTTAATGAGGTCCTGCAAAGCGCGCATCAGCGCGCAGCGAGTGACTCCCCTAGTCGGGACCGTTAGACCAAGCCTATCGGCCGCTTCGCGGGCCTGCTGGAGGGCCCAAAGTTGGTCGGCCAGGAGGGAGCTGCGTAGGGCCGCCTCCCACCTGACTGATGTAGTGTTGGGGCTAGTGTACATTGCCTTGCACTCCCAGAGCATGTGCCCCAGCGTGGATACATCCCCACATGCGGGGCAAGCGTCATTGGGGATAAATAGCGTGAAGGGATCTCAGGTTAGGGTACGTGTCGGTCTCAGTAGTCTGAGCGTAAGGGCCTGTGGCCAGTGGGTCGGCAGAAAAAAATACTGCATGCTGTTACAACCCTGTGTGTTAAGGAAAAGTGGGTAGCGCTTTGGAGTACTAAGTACTCTACCATGGGAGAGCATAAAGCCGTACCTGGTTTATTTAGAAAAAGTGGGTAACGAGTTTCAGTACTTAGTACTCTACTATATTAGAGCTGAAAGCCGTCCCGTGAGTGGCTAATAGGCCAACGGTCGCAATATGTGTGTTTAGAAAACGTTGTTAACGATTTAGAGTACGAGGAACTCTACTATGGGAGAGCATAAAGCTGTCCCGTAGACAATACTGCGCTTCTAACAACGGTGCCATGAGCGGCGCATGTTCACCGCACCACACTATCATGTGCCGTCGCATTAGAGTACCACTTCGGCTATAACAGATTCGGTGGTTATCCTGCGGTCCCGTGAGTGGCTAATAGGCCAACGGTCGCAATATGTGTGTTTAGAAAACGTTCTTAACGATTTAGAGTACGAGGAACTCTACTATGGGAGAGCATAAAGCTGTCCCGTAGACAATACTGCGCTTCTAACAACGGTGCCATGAGCGGCGCATGTTCACCGCACCACACTATCATGTGCCGTCGCATTAGAGTACCACTTCGGCTATAACAGATTCGGTGGTTATCCTGCGGTCCCGTGAGTGGCTAATAGGCCAACGGTCGCAATATGTGTGTTTAGAAAACGTTGTTAACGATTTAGAGTACGAGGAACTCTACTATGGGAGAGCATAAAGCTGTCCCGTAGACAATACTGCGCTTCTAACAACGGTGCCATGAGCGGCGCATGTTCACCGCACCACACTATCATGTGCCGTCGCATTAGAGTACCACTTCGGCTATAACAGATTCGGTGGTTATCCTGCGGTCCCGTGAGTGGCTAATAGGCCAACGGTCGCAATATGTGTGTTTAGAAAACGTTGTTAACGATTTAGAGTACGAGGAACTCTACTATGGGAGAGCATAAAGCTGTCCCGTAGACAATACTGCGCTTCTAACAACGGTGCCATGAGCGGCGCATGTTCACCGCACCACACTATCATGTGCCGTCGCATTAGAGTACCACTTCGGCTATAACAGATTCGGTGGTTATCCTGCGGTCCCGTGAGTGGCTAATAGGCCAACGGTCGCAATATGTGTGTTTAGAAAACGTTGTTAACGATTTAGAGTACGAGGAACTCTACTATGGGAGAGCATAAAGCTGTCCCGTAGACAATACTGCGCTTCTAACAACGGTGCCATGAGCGGCGCATGTTCACCGCACCACACCATCATGTGCCGTCGCATTAGAGTACCACTTCGGCTATAACAGATTCGGTAGTTATCCTGTGGATTGCTGTTCTCGATATTTAATTATGGATTTAGACTGCCATCACATAGAGCAGCGTTCTTTGAGCACTTTGATTTCGCTATAGGACCTTTAGTCAAATATTTTAAAACAAAGCAAAAAGCGGTCGCATTTTGAAACATTTTCTGCCTGTGTCAAGCCACACATTTCCGATGCATTTTCTTTAAAGTTTCACAAATAATTGTATTAGTTAGTCGTTAAAGGGACCCTGAAACGGTTGTGATGATTTTTTTACAAACACATTGGGCCTGCAGACAATGTCCCACGGGTAATAAAAAGACTGACTACAGCTCTCTGCGTAAACTGTGTAATTTATTACAACGCCTTAAAGCTGCGAGTCGCTTCAGATCGCTGCAGATCGCTGCGACTCGGTCAAACGCGTTCTCAACCGCCCATACACCAAGCGACGCGCTCTGCCCCACTGACGTCATCGTTTCTAGCTGATCTGATTGGCTGTAGAATGCGCAGCATAGACCGTCGGTATTGGATCGGCGGCAGACTTTACGCCTATGTCGTCTCCCGCCACATCGTGATGCAGGCGCCGTGAAGGCGGAGCCTAGCCCCGAGCGCTCGAAGAAAGAGTTGAGGGCAGTTGAGAGGAAAATCAGAGTGGAGGAGGAGGGTACATTTTTAGTACTCGTAGTTCCGCTAATAATGGGTGTTTCGATTGAACTCTCGTGCTAATGATTTGCTCCAGTAGTGGATTAACCATAACCAAAAACCGTTTCAATGACTGTTAACTTTAGGCACCTATCTTTCACCTGCAGATGGAAAAAGAGCCTTTCCATATTTTAGCTCAACCTAAAAACAAAAAAGTGGTAGCATATGGAGTGAATGATGGAGAGTGGGGCTAAGCATCTGTCCGTCCATTCGTTCTTGCTTCTATCCGTCAACGCGTCCGTCTGTGTCCGTGCACCCATCCGCCCGTCCATGCGTCCGTCTGTTCGTGCGTCCACACGTCCATCTGTGCGTCCGTTCCTGCTTTCGTCCATGAATCCACCCCTGCGTCCATTGATGCGTCCATCCGTCCGTGCAGCCATCCGTGCGTTCGTCCATGCATCTGTCTTTGTGTCCATTCGTCCATCTATTCAACACTCCAAGTACCACCATCTCACATTTTTTCGTCAAATATTCCCCATATAGAAGCACCGTCACCCAGCGGACATTCCAAGGACTAAACGAGAGGTGGAACACGTACATTTTCTTACGGCTTGCGCTTCGTGCCTACTTCCCATGTTTAACCACCTCGAGTTCATGGTATAGAATAGTTCACTGTATTCATGGCACTGCGGCCCAACGCTCGATAAACCTTTCTGAAACCAAGAAGGTTACACCCAGCGACTATAACGTAGCAACCCTTTCTTGTCAGATAGTGCTCAATGTACATGCCAATGGCTGCTAATGGGGAACGGGAGACAGGAAAATGTGGCTTTTAGTTAGCGCGCACGCTGCGATTTTTTTTGTTCAATAAAGCACAGAGGAAATCTCCCACCGGCACCACCTTACAGGTCAAAACGTAAGACTGGTTACACATTACGACTACGACTACGACTACTACGAGGTACGAACGGGTGCCGCTTTAAGGGAATTCGCCCTTAAAAAACAAGCTTTCTGCTTCAAGATTGATAATTAAAGTGACCGGAAGTTTTTTTGGGAATCCACATCTGCTGCTGCTAATGCAATGTTGAAAGCGATCGAAACGTTCGTTCGGAAGCTACATGGTTGCTTTTGCACATGTTCGGGATGCCTATTGTTGGTCGCGATTTATGTGCATTCGAGCTTGTATTGTGACCAATACAAAAACTGATAGGAACGCTAACAAAATTTAAATGCCGAGTATCGCCACTGCATTCATCTTGTCAAAGTTAAAAATATTAGGCAGATCTCATGGACCTTGGGAATAGACAATATGCGAAGCATGCGGAGGGACGGTGACTGTGTTGGAGTTTGCAAAGCGTTACCAAATGACGCTAGGCGTTACGAAACGTTACGAAATGCACGCAAAGAAGCACATCAAGCAGTCCCACGTCTTTTTACAACGAGTTCTTTACTGTCGCCTAATAATGAATATTAGCAACACCGGAGGTGGTAAGCTGAAGAGAAGTGCTGGTGCTCGCCCCGCCACGGTGGTCTAGTGGCTAAGGTACTCGGCTGCTGACCCGCAGGTCGCGGGTTCGAATCCCGGCTGTGGCGGCTGCATTTCCGATGGAGGCGGAAATGTTGTAGGCCCGTGTACTCAGATTTGGGTGCACGTTAAAGAACCCCAGGTGGTCAAAATTTCCGGAGCCCTCCACTACGGCGTCTCATAATCAAATGGTGGTTTTTGGACGTTAAACCCCACATATCAATCAGTGCTGGTGCTCGTGACCCTGGTTGCCTTGGGCACTGTAACATAATAATTAACTTCAGTGGATGGCGCTTAACTACGATTGATGTTAACCCGACAAGACGGCCGTGTCACAAAAGTACATATTTTCACAACGCAGAAACATCAGCAGTTGAATGCAAGACAACTCACTTTAATTATACCAGAGCACTGGCAAACTGATCGGATGAGAACCTCGTCTTTTTCTCTCGCTGCGCGTGCTCTTCGTCGTTCTCTTAGTGCTGCATATTCAATGCAGCATCCCCCCCCCCTCAAGAGAGCAGCGTCTCGATAATCTACTACAAAGAACGGTGCAGTAGATGTATGGTGCAAATCAGTTTGAACAATTGAACAATAGGGCTTCATTCGCACAACTTGCACGACTTCTTGTTATTGCTGGCGAGTTATCGAGGGACCGTCAGGAACGATCACGTAGTTTACGTCACGAAGGCGTTTTACAACTGTGTTGGTGCCAAACTACCTCTTCAGCAATTTTTCAGATACTCCCTGGCGGTGGATACGACTCCATACCCACACTTTCTCGTTGGCTGATAGACGTCGTTATAACGTTGGGCGTCGTAATTTTGCTGCTGGGTGATTCGGACGCGCGGACGCTGCCTCGCTTGTTCTGTTCGTTGATTAAAAGCTGCAGCGTCCGAATCAGTATCATTGCAGTCGTGCGGTAACGTGGCATCTGGCATCGTCGTCACATCACGGCCATGAAGAAAACTAAACGGCCTTCTTCGTGTAGTTTCTTGCTGCGCTGTATTATGGGCGAACGTGATGTACGGTAGACTGCCATCCGAGTTTTCGTGATTCAACTCAACATGTCGCCAATAGTCTTGTTGAGGCGTTCTGTAAAGCCTTCGTTTTCGGGTGATACGAAGTGGTTTTCCGATGGGCTGTTCCACTGAGCTCAAGCACCGTCTTCAGGAGCGCGGCCGTGAAAATGGTACCTCGATCCGTTAATATATGATTGTCGGAGTACCGTGCCTCAGGATGATATTTTCTATAAATAATCGTGTGGTTGCGACGGCGGTGCCACTTGACAAAGCCTTTGTTTCTGCGTAGCGCGGTAGATGATCAGTGGCGACTATTACCTTCTTGTTGCCAGCTTGAAAAGTCCGAAATGGTCCGAGGAGGTCCATTACGATCTGGGAAAAAGGTATCGTCGGCACTCGAATCGGTTGTAATAGTCCAGCTGATTTTAACGGTGGCGATTTTCCTCGTTGTCAATCAAGGCCCGTGCGCACATAATGTTTCACAATAGCTGGAAGTCTGGGCCAGTAGCATTTCTGTTGGATTCTGACCAATGTGCGTGTGTATCAGAGATGGCCGGACGTTGGCTCATCGTGGCAAACACTAAGTATCTCCTCAACAATTGACGTCGGGACGACAAGTGGATGGGTGCTTCCTCTGGGAGAAAAGTTCCTATAGAGAACAGCACTGCGTAAGCAGAATGATGGCAGGCTTCTTGCAAATTTTCTAAAGACTGTTGTAGTCTGGCCATTCAAATATTCAATAAGGGGAAGCAACTCGCTGTCTTCCTTCATGCTTGCATGAAATCGTAGTGGTATCGATGAGTCCTACAAATACCATGTCGTCATCTTCTGTGTCATCACCGCGCTTGATCGGTGACCATTGTAAGCAATCGGCTGTGGGCGTGCTGCCCGTTCGGACATGTACACGACCGTCATATTCAAATTCTTGAAGGCGTAAGCTCCACCGTGTGAGCCGACCAGACGGGTCTCTCAAGTTGGTCAGCCAGCAGAGAGAATGATGGTCGCCGACTACGTGGAAAGGAACGACCGTATCTAGGTCACTGCACGAAACTTCGTAACTGCCCATACGACAGCGAGACATTCTTTTTCCGTTGCGGAGTAGTAGGACTCGGTGTGAGAGAAGCGTTCTACTGGCATATGCGATCACACGCTCGGCCGAGTGAATTGCCACTGGACGAGCACGGCGCCTAAACCCACGTTGCTGGCGTCAGTGTGGACCATGGTAAAAAGCGTCCTCGTCAAAGTGAGCAAGCACAGGTGGTGTCTGCAGGCGGTGTCGGAGATCGTCAAATGCCGCTTGTTGATCGTCACCCCATGTGACCGAAACGTCTTCTCTTGTGAGTCGTGTTAACGGTGAGGCTATGTGTAAGAAGTCGGCAATAAACTTTCAGTAGTATGCGCATAGGACAAGGAAACGCTAGACTGCTTACTTATTTGTTGGCACTGGAAATTTTCTGACGGCCGCAATCTTATAGGGATCATGTCGAACACCTTCATGGCTCACCACATGGCCTAAGAATTGGAGCTTCTCGAAACCGAAAATGACACTTCTCGAGTTTCAAGTGTCAGGCCGGCAGACCGTATTGCCTTGAACACCGATATCAGCCTTCACAGGTGTTCCTCAAATGTTTCTGAAAAAAAAAATGACATCGTCCAGATAAACCAGACACGTTTACCACTTAAGGCCTGACAGAACGGTCTCTGAAATGTGTCGGGGGCTGAGCACAACCCGAAGGGCAATCCTTTCAAATTCATAAAGCCAGTCGGGCGTTAGAAAAGCCGTTTTTTTTCTCTATCTCGCTCGTCGACCTCAATTTGCCAATACCCACATTTGAGGTCCATAGACGAAAAGTAGCGTGCATACCTCAGCCTGACGAGTGAAATCATCGATGTGCGGTAAGGGGTATACATCTTTATTTGTCACATGCTTTAGCTTGTGGTAGTCGACACAAAATCGCAAGCTTCCGTCTTTCTTTTTCACCAGGACTATATAGTGGCGATGCCCAAAGGATTTTTGACGGCTGGATGACGTCATCATTGAGCATTTTATTCACTCGTTCCTGAATCACTTCACGCTCTTTCGGTGCTACGCTGTAGGAGTTCTGTCGTATTGGCCTTGCCATCTCCTCTGCTATTATCCGGTGCTTCGATAGAGGCACCGGAGAGGCGTTTCATTGACCCTCGAGGTCGATGAAGATCAGTCTTTGAACTAGTGAAGTAGATTTATTAGCCGCTGCCTCTGCGCTGGTGATAAATTAGTGCTCACGTCAATAGGTGGTGGGGATGACGTGGCTTGCAGCTTGTCCTGTTGTACTACACAACACTCGTGGATTTCGGTGATCTCGTCGAAGTAGGCAACTGTAGTGCCTTGTGTGATGTGTCGTCACTCGTTGCCAAAATTCAACAGAACCTCCACTTCGCCACACACAACATTGATGATACTTCTGGCAATCGAAACACTGCGAGAGAGTAGAAGCGTCAATACTCGTTCAGTGATTCCTTCTCCAGCATGCTGCGCGTTCCACGTGACCGAAACATGGCGGCACGATAACGGAGGTATACGACCACGTCATCAATGACTGCGTAGGGATTTTCGGTGTAGCACTGCGCTTTTATCCGCTAGAAAAGTTGAGTACACCGTCCGGTATAATGATGATGGCACCGTATTCACACAAGAAATCCACCCCCAAGATTGCCTGTTTGCAACACTCGGAAAGAATAACGAAAGTTGCGACGAAAGATGCATCCCTATCTTTAATTCTAGCAGTGCACTTTCCAGTAGGCGGAAGTAGCTGCCCTACAGCTCCTCTAATCTGCGGTTCTTTCAATTCCATTCTAACCTTCCTGAGCTTGTCTGCCAGACTCTGGCTCATTATTGAATAGTCCACGCTAATAACGACCAATGTCGCCCCGTCGTGTCCGTCAATCGTAATTGCAAAGTCGGCAGTAACAACCTCCTCTTTCGTCGAATCATCGGAAATTCGTGTTCGGAAATTCGGAATCTCGAATTCGTTCGGCAGTATTGGGGGATTTTCAGCACTTCGACGACTCGCAACCTTCCCCCCTGAGGTCGCTGCTTTTAGCTTCCCAGGCGTGGACTGGGAGATCTTCCTCTCGGCATGTCAGTGGTGCTCCGTTCAGAGGATGGAGAATAACGCCCAGCAGAGGATGAGTGCGACCGAAGCCCAGGAGGAACATCCCGCGGGGTCATCACACTCGTGTCGACGTTGTGGGATCTCAATGTGGAGACAGCCACGCTCTTGGAGTGAACGGGCACAGCAGACACGGTCGGAATGAACGAAAACAACACATTACACATTTGATTAACTGCTTTTAAAACGACGATATCGTCAGCCGAATTATTAGGGACTTCAATTGTGATCCACACGCTAAACAACGTTACACAATATTACACAAGTGACAACACTCAACAACATTGCAACCAAGGCGGTGTCGCCAACCCCTGACTCACCACAAGGGCCCCGGCAGACGGCCCACGGTGAGAGAAAACCGTTCGCGCCAAACGCCACCAGCCGAAGCGGCTTAACGAATAGGCCCGAATTGGGCATGAAAGCTCAGTCCGTGTTTCAGAGAAGTCCACTTTATGCAATGTGTGAGAAAAGAATTACATTGACACCACAATAGTTCTTTTGTCTAAGTGGGACTTGATGCCACAAAATTTTTTTGTTTCAGTGAATATTGGTTGATAGATTATTGTACAGGTGTGGCTGCGGTACGAGTTGTGTACAAAAGTGTTAGGTCGTCAGTCGGTCACAGTGGCTTTAGTTTCAACATCCTCTTATTTTTTGTGCAAAGAAGAATATTTTGAAACTGTGAGATAAGTTACAAATTGCAATGTAAACGGTGTGTATCAAAATCAGCAGCACTGTATACGGTGGTCACCGTGAGGTGTGGAAATATGTTGACATTGACGACGCAGATAAAATGAGGCCATATCGTGCAGCCGCTAGGCGTTCATGCCCGTTGTTTCGCTAACGGCCGTAAACACCACGACGCGATGTTTATTCACGTAGGCTGTAAATATGTCGGACCAAATAGCACTGACAACACGACGTTCCGCCTTTTACGGCATGTGTGCGCAGATGTTGGGGAAATAAAGAATATGTATTGTGATTTGGCCATCGATGAAACGGATAGTTTGCAAAAAAATGCGTGCTATTGTTCGTGCATGGTCAATTCGCCACGAGTATGCTCACATAAACACTGCCACCCCACACCATCCGCCTTTTTTGCCTATGCACGCATAAACATACGATAAGAGATCCACGCGGGCAGATACAAGAGATCAGTATTCTTTCCGGCAGACCCACACAAGCGCACTTAAGACGTTCTACATACTGTTCCCTCGGGACGCAGTGAAATTATGCTGCCATTATTTTGTCTCTATAGAGCACGCGAGATCTGTATGGGTTTTGTACACTTGGTGAGACCTTAACGTCGCCGTTAAGACGCAGGAACGCCGACATGAGCAACCACCTAATTACGTACGCGTGGTAATTTATGGGCCAATTCACTTCAGGAAACGATTACACCTGTAGTCGAATACCATCTGCGGGAGCCTGCTGCGTTTCCTCCTCAAGGCGGGATGAATGTGACGGTGCTCCAATGGCCGCGTATATTAGACTGCGTTCGTGAACAGGACGACCCACGACTCCACTCTCAGACTCATAGGAGTGGCGCTGTTCGTTTAGTCGGTGAGGCAATCGGCTGTCACGCTTTTTACAACCAGGCGGTGTCTCTATAGACTGCAGCAAGCATTGTGAAGCAGAAAAAAAACGAAAGAAGAAATAAACGAGGAAAAAGAGACAACAGGCACAGCCGGAATTCAAGTGATTCTGAAGATTGACTGACTTGCCCAAATCAACAAGTTCATTCTCACCGAAATTTAATGTTTGTGTTGTATATGGCTTAACCTCCAGCGCAGCCAAGGTTGTTTAAAAAATTTGTGTTGCCAGAACTCAACGGGGGGAGTTGGGGGGGGGGGGTTGTTCCACATTTTTGTTCCCACTTCTCATGTTTTATAGTTTTGCAAGTGCGTACTGACACACGCACACACAAACAGACGCTTGTACCCCCCCCCCTCCCAACCTCATAAAACTACGCCATGACATCTTGCAGTGCATATCAGTAAGCGTTCACTTTCTTTCTTTTTTTTAACTCATTGAACCCGTTAACGTTGTTTGGGACTTTCTTGCTGATGCTTACGGCTGTCCGAAAAGCAGCAGCAACTGAAGAGAAAAAATGATTTCATGTGTGTAAGTAAGTCACCGTTTTACTATACCGAAAACACCAACTCTTACCGATATGTTACGCTTGGCAATCGAGAAAACGCACCAAGCAGAAGTTGAGGGCGGTGACAACACATTCCGATTCCCGTACGCCATGGTTGCGTGATATAGAGAACGCGCTTAAACCTCTAGCTCCGTGGTCTCCGTATACCGCCAGCAGTAAATGATAGCACAAGACCGCGTTGACTGGCACTATCATGGAAGAAGACTTTGCCTTGCAGTGCGCGTAGTCAGGCGGATGATCGTGATGATGATAAATAGCAAGGTCGACAGCTAGGCCAGTTGGTATGGTCCCATATTATTTAAAGGCACGCAAACCACAAGACGTTAAGTGGACGTTTGTAAATTTGTTCTTCTTGTCCGGTAGTTTGCGCTGTTTTATATGTTGTGGTGTGTAAATAGTTCGCTGTTATCATGCCGCTGAAGCATGGTGGGTGGTAGAGTTGTCTAACGTAGTACGCTGCGTTGCGAAGGTTGCAGGTTGGAATTCCTCATCGCGTATTTTATCCCTGTTCATTTATTACTTCTGCCTTTATTACATATAGGTATACATATACATACACGGGACACTGACGGCGAAGGCGACGGCGGAAATTCGCCGCTAGACTTTTTTATTACAATTATGATTTCTTACAGTAAGTGTTATGGGGAAACTCTACAAATACAACAGTGTCTAAGTACCACCTTTTCCTCTATGGTCTCTTA
Organism: Rhipicephalus annulatus; assembly: GCA_013436015.1. NCBI lineage: Eukaryota > Metazoa > Arthropoda > Arachnida > Ixodida > Ixodidae > Rhipicephalus > Rhipicephalus annulatus. The sequence continues at coordinate 21,057 of WOVY01003202.1, read as the reverse complement.
CTAGCCAAAATAAATGTAAGCGTCATCCGCAGAACTGCTAATGTAAATATCATTAGTGAATAAATGATTGTCTTTTATGACAACATTACTTTTTAATGAGTACGGCTGTCAGAAATTAGAGTGAACAATGTAGGGATGTTCAAGAAATCTGCATAAAACCAGCAATGCCAACATCTTGCTATATGTAAAACTTCTACGATCTTCAAACTTGCCCATTGTTACGAAAAGAGCTAACGTTCGGTGAAACCAGTAGACAAAATGGTCGCCTTTCACTGGGAACGGCTCTGCTCTCCCATAGTAGAGTACCAATTATTCTAAATTGTTAGAATTTTTTTTTCGAAACACACCACTTACGCTAAATCGTTCACCACTTTTTTTAAACACACAGGGTTGTTCTTGGTCCAGAGTTTCACCTATAGTAGGGACGACTCACTGTTCACCCATAGTTGAATACGAAGTACTGGAAATTGTTGAACGCTTTTTCTAAACAGACAGAGCTGTTATGTGGTCTGTCGGAGGAACTCTCTTTGTCGGTGAGGAGGAATTACTTCGACACTGGTCCTGCCCTTTTGTGTTCGTCTGTGATAGACGCGTAAGGCTTGTTTGCTCGGCCTGCCTGGTTTCGGCAAGCTGAGGTCTGTTTAGTACTGGCAGAAATAACATGTAAATACTATGTAAATACGTAACATATACATACGTTTAATTTGTCTTTTTGGTTTACCATGTAACGTACATACGTAAGCACATATTTTCGTAGTAAATTTTGGTGTGTCTGTGCATGTTATGTTGCGTCGAATTGTTTATTGGAAAACTTGGGTGCACGTTAAAAAACCTCAGGTGGTCAAAATTTTTGGAGCCGTCCACTACGGTGTCTCTCATAATCATATTGTCATGGGGGTGAGGTGTCGTGTAACAATATGGTGGTTTTGGGACGTTAAACTCCACATATCGATCCATTTTGTTTTATTGTAATGTTATTGAGGTCCACTGTTTGTGAGAATAAATTCCTCTAAACACCAGCTGCGTACTTTCGCAGATTAGGTATTTTATACAAACACTACGGCTTCTGACTTTAGCATCCCGAGTGGAGGTACCCTGGGCTGACTGTATTTTGCGGTTGTAATTTTTACCTTTTTCGCCTGGGGCAACCACCTTTACGTATTGTGAGACCATTGCAGCTAGCTTTGTATTTCTTTTCTTTTTCTGGTCAGCAGCATTGAGTTAATCTATCTTGAGGGTGCTATAGGACAAAAAAGTTCTCAGAAAAGCTTTGCTTTCCCGTCGGTGTCTATAAGCTGGCGGTTACTGGCAATGCACTACTTTTTGTGACCGGTGTAAGGGAAGAAATCCCCGTTCAAACTCTCGCATATTATTTTCTGTGTACTCAGCTCAGGCATATGATGCCTAATGTGCAACTTAACAAGGGGATACAGTCAATAACACTTCCTTCGTTTTATGCAACAGCTGTTACATTTCTTACGTCTTCATCAGCAGTCCTCTCGTGTTTTCGTGGTAGCATCAGTCTTTGTGGAACACTGCAAGTTTACGGCACACGTGACGGCATAGGATGGACCCGTATCGTCGACCTCGGCCTTCGTCAGGACTCTCTCGACTCGAGACAACGGTGCTTTGCCGACTGCGGCTAGGTGTCACCTCCACCAAACATTTTGCATTCTGAATCGGCATGGAAGACAGTGCCACTTGCGATCATTGCGGCAGTGATGAAACAGCGCACGTTCTGTTTCACTGCCCTCGTATACAGCGGGGGCAGACAGACTGTCGCTAGCTACAGCAATGGCCCGCCTTGATTACAGACTCTCGTCTGAACAGTCAGTGCTCGAATGGCGACATGATATGTCTTCGCACAGAAACTTAGTCAAGGTCTTATTGAGATTTTTGCGAGGTAGTGGCCTATGAAATATGCCATTGCACCCCGATCTTGTTCAGTTTCTTTTTCGCGCGCCTGCTTTTTTCTCCGTTTGCCTTCTCATTTTTTTCCCTCTCTCCTTAGTGCAAGGTAGCAAACCGCGTGCTACGAATCGGGTTAAACTCCCTGTCTCTCTCTCAGTTTGTTCTCTCTCTCTCCTTCTCTCGGCGCATCGCTAAGTTGTTCCGCAAATGCAACGGATGACTGTGCGTGTAACATCGGCCGTTAATAGCTACTGCAAATGTGAAGTCGTTGAGGGCCCACTACTAGCACAATTCTTTATTTTGCGAATCACCAAATGGCTCACTAAATGTATGTAAGTCAACATGCGAACCAATTCTAGCTGCTCACATTGTTGATGGTTTTTTTTTCAGCTTATGCAGATTGAGTATGCCTGAGTGCATTGTTATGGACGTGCAACATTTGAAACACCCACCCTGTTGCACAATTCACTTGTTTTGACGCCTGGTGCGCTTGTTTAGAGCAATTTATTTTCACAATCAGTGAACATCAAGTACAATCCAACAGAACATTGCAACTAAACACAACATCCACACCAAAAACTGTTACAAATAATATGTTTACATATGTACATGGAACACAACATGCACAGACACACGCTTCTGCCACTGGGTGTTTAGAAAAGGTGGTTAACTATTTAGTCAATATTAATGCGAGAGTCTTATTGCTTCACCACATTCGTGTAGAGTTTCATTTTCTTTGTATGAAGCACTTCCATGCAATGTCATGGTACAGATACTAGAGAAAAAGCAGAAGCGTGGCTCGGTGCTAGAACACCTGCCTGCCTCGCAGATGGCCTTAATATGTGTTATTTTCCCTCGCGCCGAAGGGTTTTTATAATGTGCTTTATTTACGTTGTTCGCGGCTTATTAGTCACGGACAAGATGTTCTTGTTTTCGCTCCCAAACAACGGCGCCGGCACCAGAAAGTCGGCGAAACGAGCTTTTAAACGTTAACATGTTAAAACAGAATAAGACTTATAGCGCAACCTCGCCCATTTTGTCTTCATCTGCTTGCATCTGTGCGGTGTATCGATACCTTTTCAGTATGCCCCAAGAATTTCCAACGTTTGAATTGCTTTTAAACGTTATGTGACAAACACACTACGAAACTGTGGATGCCGCGGACACATTGACTCTGCTATCTCCAACAGAGACCCAGATGTCGGCTGACGCGAAGCAGTGCGCTTGCCGCCGTTCGATAAAATCAGCTTTTCTGAAACTCTACATGCGCACTTGCCGATTCTGGAATAGAAACGCAGTCATATTCGCCTTACATAACGACCGATTTTTCAGCGAGTGGCACAAAGAACGAAATCAAGGTGTTATTCGATATACGTACCTACAGGGAAGGCAGCGCGTTCTTGATTTCGGCTATATCGCTTCCACTTAGAAGCGTCCGGATATGCCTGTTCTTCCATATTCGTTGCCCCCGTGAAGAAGTTTTCTATTTGCTGGTATGTGCAACGTCTGAAGATTGCTTTTCGAAATCGAATATTCGACCCTCGACGTTTAAAATGACATGGCTTCGCAAGAAAACGTCTTTTGAACTTCTGCACGCATTGTGACGCTGTTATGAAAGATACATGTACATCGAATTGGCCGGTTTGCTCTTATGCCAATTAGTTTTTTTTTTGCTCGGCGTTTATTCGTTTTCGTTCCAGTTTGCTCTAAAATATTCACGGCCTTGATGCGCTCTATACTAAATGTGTGAACTCACTTTTCTCCATCTCTTCTCATTTTTCACCCCGCGGGAATTATTCTTTTATGTCGCGCGCGTTTACTCTGCTGCTCTATAAGTGAGACGGTCTTTTTTTTTCAGGCTTTGAATTTTATCGCTCATGTAGGTTCAAATTTTTCCCGCTATAAGAATAACTAGCTTTATTATAAAGGCCTTACAAAATCCCCGAAGTGCGCAGACAATCTGGCGCCTCCTATCGAGAGTGCTGAACGCGTGATTGCCGATTTCAGTACTGCATTTTTATTCTGGCTGCACGCATTCTTACGAAAATCCAGTGGAAGGCAATTCTATACGACATGATATAGCTTCTCATCGGCTTAGGACTTGAAAGCGCTGAGAGAAATACAAAGGGCGATCACTCCTTTACTTCTCCCGGGCAAGCCAGAACTTACAGGATGGAAATATCGACGATCGCGTTCAACGTGTCGCGAATTCTTCAAAAGGGCCCCCATACGAGTCTTCCTTCAAAGAAGATAGGGTTGTTTTTTTTTCCTCTCGCCTTCATCACCCTTTCTATAGGTACTAGCTCTTCCTGGCCGTTTATTTTTTCATTAAACATGTGGAGTATGTTAGCGCTAAGCGTCAAGCTCATCAGGATTTTGTGCTTTTCGGCCGCATGCTATTATCTGCGCGAAAACGAACAAAACAAATTGACGCAAGACAGCGATGCGAGACAAATGATAGTCCTGCGAGACACTGAATATAGAGTGGGTGTAGCCAGCTTGAAAAAGGAGGATTGCGAAGAAATGCCCATGGACGTTCACCATATATGCGGAACCATCGAAAGCTTATACTTCTGATGACGTCGTGTGAGGAGACTGCTGGCATAGGCGTATCAGCCTGGGGGGGGGGCAAGGGGGACACTAGTACCCCCCCTGAGACGAATCAAAAAAGCTGAGCCCCTCCCCCCTCCCCCCACTTTCAACAGTGGTCCCTCTTGGCTGCACACTGGGGAAACCAACAAATAAGGCGAAGTTTACCGTCACAACAGTAATCACTCAATTAGGTTCTTACGAGAGAATGAAAATGTTACGAGGCAATTACAGCGTAGTAAAATTTTGCCAACAGGTCCGCTGTGATATTTTTTTTGTACCCTCTTTGTGGTGCGGGTCACCTATGCGATGCTTTCGCGTCTTGTACTGTAATATTGCAGGGCAGGCAATCCCTGAACAGAGGCCCTATAGTATTACTTTACTTGTTCATGCTTGTATTCTGCTGTTACTTGTTGATGTACTTACGGATGGGAACGAGCAAACTGCTTATAGACCGCTCAAAGTATTTGCTGCTTCTGGATAATAATTTTCTTCGAAGAGGATATATCATCACCGCTGCTCTGTCGTAGCTGTTGCGAGCCGATGAGTGTGACGAATTGTTTTTGTTTAAGTTTTTCCATACTGAACCACCAAAAAACTGTTTCCACTTTAGTCTCTGATAAACCTGGTCAGCCTTGTATATGATGACTTGTAGTCATAGCGGAAGCTTGCAAAGTGGCCACGAATAAAGCAGTGGATTCGAGCTCAGTAGGAAGCTCAGCTTTTAAGCTTGCCCCACAACTTGACCCGCCGGACAAGAGAGAATGTGAGAGACCGTGGTTTTTAGCACTATGAAGGCTTAGTTAAGAGTCGGGCTAGTTGGTTTTCACACAACTTGAATCGTCTTTCGCAGATCAATATACATCTCGGACAGCAAAGAAGCACACACGTGCAGCGGTGCTTATTCATTTATGTCCCTTTTTCTCTCAGAAATTATGAGCTCTCAGAGATGTATACTCACACAAACTACTGAACACCGTTATACTGCAAGCAGAAATATTTTATTAGCCTCTTAATATATATCGTCACTTGCTATAAATAGCCGCTGCTTGTGTGATTGGCAGCTAGCCTACTTGATTTACATTTAGAAGGAGATGCTCTCCAGCTACGTGACGTCATTTAACAAGCAGGCAATTTTGCAGCACACAGAAAATTTCAAACTCTGAAGAACCAATGGCAGACAATATGCCGTATCGAAAATAAATTATTCTGTTATTTTTTACGTGGTCATGCATAAGTGGTCGTTACGCGATGGATCATTTTCGCGTCATTTGTTGCTCCGCGTAACAAGCTGCTGTTCTTGAGCATGACAAAAGCTGTTCACGCCTATCATATACAGCTAAGGACTATTCAGAGAAGAAGCAGCGAGGGATAGTTTACCGTAATGATCGCCCATATTTTGTTCTTTCAAGGAAAAGATTTGTTTACCCTGTTTGCATTGGCATATTCATTCAGGTACCTGGGGCCCCTAAAAAAATCTTTATACAAATAAATGAGCGTAAGCAGCGTAGCGCGCCCTTAAAACCACAAATTAAACATTTTTAAACAAAAAGGTTGACAAGTTGATAAAAAGGTAATAACAGTATTATAACAATAGCAACAGTATTATTAATTGCATGCTCAAGAAACAGTGTTGAGACTATTAGCAACAAAGCAAATTATAATACACACAAGTGTGAATATATGCAAGAAAGTGTAATACTTGTTATGAAAAGATATAACAGCAATCATTCGTTGAAACAAACATTGTTGATTCCTACGTCATGGGAATCTGCATACAACACGAAAGTAAAACGCGCATTTACAGGTGTAAAGTAATGTTCACGGCACATTAGTACAGGAGGGTTAGCCAAATGTGTGTTTCGGTGTTGACAGCTATTGCTCCGTTCAACGTGGGTGCAATATCACTGACGCTTCGTACATCTCCATCCCGATGACTAACATCCATCATAAGTTTATTAAACAAACCATTGTGGTATCTGTAATGTTAACCACCAAAGCATAATTGGAGAAAGAGGCATAATAGCAAGGTGAGCGTCGCATATTGGACCCGGAAATTGGACAAAGGGCGACATTACTCGGCCTGTTAAAGTGTGATTAAACGATGGAACTTCCGTAATATCTGAGAAAGCGCGTCGTGTCAGGTCTGCGTACCCAAATTCAGAAAAAACTGCGAGCGCGTCCATGAAGCTATCTCACTCTCTCTCTCTTTATATATATATATATATATATATATATATATATATATATATATATATATATATATATTGCAACGAGCGAGGTTACGTAAAAACACAGGTTAATATAGAGTTTTAGTACTGCCGAATGGTGCTACGTTCGCATCACGCAAGCGCCTTGCGTTACGTGGCGTCGTTTGCCACTAATCGGCTTTTAGTACGCCGAAGTACCCGCGTACGTAACGAGCGTGAAGCGTGTTGCGTCATCTGGTAGATCAAAATAGAAGTACGTGTTGTTGACAGCCAATGTGAGCCAATCCAAGTGTTATAGCCAGATTATGGCCATATTTTAAGCCACGTACAGAGCCAATCGGGGCTTGCCTTCGATGCCGCCATTTTGCAAAACAGTCTCGCGCTGTCGCGAACGTGTTCGAGAGCGGCGCGATCACCTCATACGTACGCACGCACGCATCTCATGCGTGCGTACGTAGCGGCTGCGTACGCAACGCGATACGTGCACGTTGCGGTCTGCGCATGCGCACTACGCAGAACGTGGCGTCCTTACGTACGCAACGCCGCCACGCACGCAGCGTACGCAATACTAAAACTCTCTATTATTCAAGAAGCGTTAGCCGCAACAAGCTGGCACAGGCAGGAACCCAGCAAGCACCAGCCACACACGGACGTCAACGTCTTCTTTCACGCTGGCACAGAGCTGGCGCCACTATGCTCCGGTACAATTACCCCCGCGCAGAAAGAAGCCAACTTGGCGACCTGGGGAAATGACACAAGGAGGTCATAGCACGGTTTGAGGCGTGATACGCGTACTGTTTCACGCCCACGGCAGCGTTGGTCCGAAGTTGGATCAATGGGTTCAACTTTATAGTTGACAGGAGATGTTTGTCGCACCACACGGTAGGGGCCATGGTATTTCGACGAAAGCTTCGGGGAAAGACCGGGAGGGGTAGACGGGACCCAGAGCCAAACCAGCATTCCTGGGTTATAGTGGACACTAGATGCAGAGGCATCATGGTTAGTTTTCTGGCGCCATTGGTCTTGTGCGGTAAATGAGCAAGCGAGTTGACGACACTCTTCGGCATAAGCAGCTGCTTGGGAAACAGGCGTCGCTTCGGAAACATCAGGCCTGTATAAGGGAGAATGGTGTCCATGGAGCATGATGGCTCATGTCCGTACAGGGAGAAGAAAGGAGAAAAGCCAGTAGTTGTTTGTGGCGCAGAGTTGTACGCGTACGTGACAAAAGGGAGCACTTAGTCTCAATTAGTGTGGTCGTCAGAGGCGTACATGGCAAGCATATCTCCAAGGGTACGATTAAAACGTCCTGTCATGCCATTGGTTTGATGGTGGTATGCCGAGGTTTTCCGATGGTCAGTGCGACATGCCTTGAGCAGCTCGTCGACGGCGTTCGAGAGAAACACGCGTCCACGGTCACTCAGTAATTCACGAGGTGCACCGTGTCGCAAAATGAGATGGTGAAGAAGAAAGGACGCAACGTCTTTGGCAGTGGTAGCAGGCAGCGCAGATGTTTCAGCGTAGCGTGTCAAATGATCAACGGTGACAATAATCCACCGGTTGCCTCGAAGAGTGTTGGGTAGAGGACCATAAATATCAATTCTGATGCGGTCGAATGGTCTCGCTGGGCCGGTTAAGGGTTGCAAAGGGCCAACAGTGCTTGAGGAGGCGTCTTGCGTTGTTGACACGTGGTGCATGACCGAACGTACGGGCGAACGTGCCGATACATGCCGCGCCAGTAGTATCTTAGACGAAGACGACAGTAAGTTTTGAATACTCCAGCGTGGCCACACTGGGGGTCATCGTCAAAGTCAGGGCAGATGTGCGGGCGCAAATGACGAGGGATGACAAGGAGCCACCTACGGCTGTCCGCCACGTAATTGCGGTGATACAACAAGCCTTCACGGACAGCAAAGTGTCTTGCTTGACGAGAGAAAGAGCGTGAAGTCGTTTCTGACGAACTGTGAGAGAGAACGTCGAGCAAAGAATTGATCCAGGGATCCTTGCGCTGCTCGGGTGGCATGTCGGTGATGCTCAACGATGATAAATTGCAGATGGCAGTTGGTAAGCAGGCAAGGTCAGGAGGCAGTGGAGAACGGAATAGTGCATCAGCGTCTGAATGTCTGCGTTCTGAGCGATAAATAACACGGATGTAGTATTCCTGAAGGCGTAAAACCCAACGAGCCAGGCGGCCAGTAGGATCTTTAATGGATGCTAGCCAGCATAAGGCATAAGGCATGGTGATCTGTGACATCAAACTGGCGTCCATAAAGGTAATTGCGAAATTTCCCTATAGCCCAAATGATAGCCAAGCACTTCTTTTCCGTGATGGAATAGTTGGACTCTGCCTTCATTAGGGTACGGCGAGCATAGGCGACAACGTACTCGTCGCAGCCATCCTTGTGTTGAGCGAGAATGGCACTGAGGACGACACCGCTTGCATCCGGGTAAATTTCAGTGGTGCAATGGGATCGAAGTGGCGGAGAACTGGCGGAGACGTGAGTAGCCGGCGCGGCGCCGTGAATTCGTCATCGCAGTGGGAATTCCAACCAGAGAGGTCCGCGCTACGGGAGAGAAGCTCAGTGAGGGGGCAATTATAGAGGCAAAATTGCGAATGAAACGGCGAAAATAGAAACACAAGCCTACGAAACTACGGAGCTCCTTTAGGGTAGTACGCTTGGAGTACTCGGGAACGGCACGCAGTTTGGCAGGGTCTGGCGATATTCCTTTTTTTTCTAAAACGACGTGGCCGAGAATTGTGAGTTTGCAGGCGCCAAAACGACATTTCTTCAAGTTTAGTTGCAACCCGGCTGCCGTAAGGCACTGGAGAACTTGTTCCAGACGGGAAAGATGAGTTTCGAAATTCGCCGAGAATACAACTATGTCGTCTAAATAGCAAAGACAGATGTGCCATTTAAGTCCCCTGAGGACACTGTCCATCATTCTTTCAAAAGTCGCAGGCGCATTGCAAAGACCGAAGGGCATTACATTAAAATCATATAAGTCGTCAGGGGTCACAAACGCCGTTTTTAAACTGTCTGGTTCGGCCATTGGCACTTGCCAATATTCAGAGCGCAGATCCAGTGAAGACAAAAACTCCGCACCTTGAAGGCAATCCAAGGCGTCATCAATGCGTGGCAGGGAATAAACATCTTTGCGTGTGATCTTGTTTAGTCGACAATAATCCACGCAAAACCTGATGGAGCCATCCTTTTTTCGCACGAGGACCACTGGCGAAGCCCAGGGACTGTGTCAGTGTTGAATAACACCAGGTTGCAGCATCTCGTCGACGCGTTGAGTGATGACGTCACGCTCAGCCTGCGAGACGCGGTAGGGGCGCTGACGAAGTGGATTATGATGACCGGTGTCGATATGGTGAGCGACAACTGACGTGCGTCCCAAGGGAGGTTGTCCGTGGTCAAAGGAAGCGCGGAAACGGTCAGGTGGTTGAATGAGCTGATTGCGCTGGTCTTGCGTAAGGCCGGTGTCTACGCTGTGCAACAGGACGTCTTTGTCACGTAGTGAGGGCGCGATGGCAGCTGTGACAGCATCCACGGACATCGGCGTCGTATCAGAACTGGCATCGAAAGGAAAGATGTCATCGTAAGTTTCAAGACTCCCAATACATTCGCCATGCATTAACGTAGCGGGACAAGGGAACGAATTGCACACGTACACGACACTGGAGCCATCGGCAAGTGTTATGACGGCAAACGGGAAGACAAGGTTCCGGCGACGAGCGCATTCTTGTGACGGCATAAAGAGGGCAGTTGAATCGGGAATTGAGTTGCACAAAAGAGATACCGCGGCGACCGAAAAAGCAGAGATGACGACGTCAGCGGCGACGATCACCTTTTTTGGTGAGCGAGGGAGATCTATGAATGTCGTGCTGAATGGAAACAAAACGAGTTGAGCACGAGCGCAGCCGACAACCGCATGATTAGCGGAAAGAAAGTTCCATCCCAGGATGATTTCAGTGAGACGCATGCGGAAGGACGATAAATTCAACAATGTAAAGCACTCCTTGAATCACAACACGAGAGGTGCATGTGGCAGAAGGTACGACGTGTTGCGAACTCACTGTGCGTAAAGAAATTTCAACCAGTGGAGTCGTCACCTTGTTCAGTTTGCGGCATAACACTTCAATGATTATACGAATAGCAGCACCTGTGTCGACAAGAGCAGTTGTGGCGAAACCGTCCACAAACACGGCAATCTTGTTAGGGGGCGAAAGATGAGCCCTTGGAAATTTCGTCAGTGGCGCAGCTCTTGCCTCAGGAACTGCGACTGTTAGTTTTCCTCCTGGGCGTGGTTGGAACGGCGAAGCATGGGGGAAGGAGACCGAAGACGGGGTGAAGGAGATGGACGTCGGCTGAAGTCTGGTCGACGTGAGCGGGGGTCATGTGCATCAAGCGTCACATGCGACTCTGATTGCCGAGGTATGTTGCCGGAATGCTGAGCATCATTAAAATAGAATCCACGGCGACGACAGTAGCGCGTGACATGTCCTGGAATACCGCAGTTGTAGCAGACGGGCCGGTTCAAGAGTTTACAGGTGCTCGAGGTGGTGGAAAGAGCCGATTTACCGGATAAGCCGAAACTGGTGACCTGTAGTAGTTGGTGGCTGAACTGTATACGAAGAGAGCGGCGGTTGGGCAGGAGGTCGGCGGACGGTTTCTACATAAGTCAGTGGTGCAGCAACTGATATTGGGGACACGGGCGAAGGGAGAGCCTCGGAAACTTGCGTCTGAATAATACAGTGAAGTGAGTGGTCCAGTGATGTGGGGGTCTCGTTGATGGTGGCGACAAGAGAGAGCTGTCGAGCATCTTCCTCCCGTATGTACTGTTGAATTTGAGGCATTAACACGCTGTAGTCGGGGCCACTGCTTTTACACTCCAAAGCCGAAATATCCACTGTTTGCGTATTAGCGCGACGTGTAGAAATTCGTTGCTTGCGCAGCTCATTGAAACTTTGACAGAGCTGAATCACGGCCGTGACGGTCTGTGGGTCTTTGGCCACAAGCATATGAAAAGCGTCGTCATCAATGCCTTTCAATATATTCTTCATTCTGTCAGCCTCCGTCATAATTCGCATCAACTCGCCTAAAGAGGCCGATCACATCCTCAATGTAGCTCGTGAAGCTCTCACCATTTCGCTGAAATTGTCCCCGCAGGCCCAGTTCAGCGCGAAGCTTGCGCTGGCTGGATGACCGAAAAACAAGGTCACGGCCTTTTTGAAAACCGACCAGGTGGGGATGTCGGCTTGGTGGTTGGTGAACCATAGGTTGGCCAAATCCGTCAAGTAGAAGATGACGTGAGTCAGCTTCGCAGGGTCATCCCACTTGTTAATCGCGCTGGCATGCTCGTACTCTGCCAGCCAGTCCTCGACATCTTGATCTTCAGTGCCGCTGTATACTGGTGGGTCACGCAGACGAAATACACCAGAACACATGACAGGTGGCAGCGTGGAAGAGCCTTGTGGGGGATCGACGCGCTCGGTCATTGCGGGCTGAGATGGTATCTTACGGCTGCGGAGCTCCAGGATGTTACCCAGCACGTTTCCACCAAATGCAACGAGTGAGGTTACGTAAAAACATAGGTTATTATTCAAGAAGCGTTAGCCGCAACAACTGGTACAGGCAGAAACCCGGCAAGCTCGAGCCACACACGGACGTCAACGTCTTATTTCACGCTGGCACAGGGCGGGCGCCACTATTTTCCGGTACTATATTTATATTGCCACGTTTCATTTCTCAAGTTTTGTTATCGCCCCAAAGCACTACACAATTCTCAGCGCAAACCGCGCCTTCGGTTTTCGAGAAGCTTCCGGACCTTAGTAGATCATTTCGATAAGATCACGCCCACTCTGCGAACTGTACAGATTGTTCTGGAACCTACGCCACTGCCAGCGATAACGCTAGAACATTCGATGGCAAGAGTATAAATGCCGACGCACTTCGCCGCTTGTCAGTTGTTGATCGACGGCCGACGTTCCGTTCGCCGCTATCAGTCCAAGACTGCTACTGTAGTCCGACTTTCCGTTTTCTGGGCACAGGTTCGCCCAAATAAACAATTTATTATTCGACTCGCCGTGTGCTTCATTCGTCCCCGTCACACGACCCCGTGACATCTAACGAAAAGTCGGACCACGCAACGATATATATATATATATATATATATATATATATATATATATATATATATATATATATATATATATATATATATATATATATATATATATATACTTGTAAGCCTGCTAACGAGTGAGGTAGATCGCCCCCTCACTCGAGAAAGAGTTGGTACGCCACTGACTGCTGGCGTCACGAATAGCGCCGCAAAGATGGGAAACGCTGGGAGAGAATGACGTGCTCATTTTTCTTCTTTTCAAAAGTATAGTTTATGGGCAGTTTCAAGGAGTTTTTATGGACTCAGCAGAATGATAAAGCGAAAGGTTATCGACAAAATTCCCCGGCCTTAGTGTTCTAGATCTTCGCTGTACATCTTACGCAGCGCACAAGCAGTGGAACGGGTTTCTTAGATTTTTTTCATTCACAGTGAATACTCAGAAATTAGACTGTAAATCAGCAAATTGTCATGAAGAAAAAGGAGAATTCACAGACCGTTTTTTTTTGTTCTTCATAGCCTTTGGTCCTGTCGGCTCCTTATAACTGTGCCAAGACAGACAGTGATAAAGAGAGAAAATGATCATCGGTATAATAATAATAATAATAATAATAATAATAATAATAATAATAATAATAATAATAATAATAATAATAATAATAATAATAATAATAATAATAAAGCCTAGAAGAGTATACCCAGCTCGCGCATATCCGCCACGGTAGATTATTGTGCTCGACGGCTGAGCCGAAGGTAGCGGGATCAAATCCCGGTCGTAGTGGCTACATTTACATCGAGCCTAAATGCCGCTTGAGGCCCATGTACTTACATTAGGGCGCATTTAAAAGAGCGCCAGATGACCAGTATTTCCGGAGCCTTCAACTTAGGCGTCCCTCATAACGGCATCGTTGTAGCGAGCCGTAAATCCTCCACACTCATGATTTTTACTGAGCTATACGGCAATGCCCTGTTCCCTCGCAACGAGCGTTTGATTCTGGAAGTCGGAGATGGCCGAGGTTTTTCCCCAAAGCTCTTTGTTGTGGTTAAGACTCAGGTATGTTGTTTTAACACGAAAGTGCTCTATGGCGCGGTCCGCAAAGGTCTTAGTGACGTATTTCCGTCACGGATATGACAATGATAAAATGAGCACCACGAAATGAGAAAGGAAATACCTTTAAGGAACACATCGCCCGCACGGAATCGAACATCTCACTCCTTGGCACGCAACGATAAGCGACCAGTGCTTTACCTACTGAGCTATTGAGGCAGATGCATGGTTCCGGACGCGCACTATTAGGACGCCTCTCGGTATTTTACTTTCATAGCAAAAATCGACACGCAGGTGCCACAGAAATGATCAGGGGTGCCTCTCGAATTACAGTTATGAGCGTATTGCGGTCACATGAAGGCTTTTCGCCCCTTGACTGCACATATTTATGCATAAAATGTTGTAACATTACGGCTTATTTGTACGAAGAACACAGGGTGGTTGTCCTGCTGTTCTTAGCGTACGAGTCTAATAAGGAAACAGACAGTCATATGTGAGCATACACGCCATAGACCTAAGTTCTTGGCGCGTTGTAAAGCCCGGTATTTTGTTTTATTTATTTGTTTGTTTGTTTTATTTTTGACATTCACATGTTTCTCTTTTTCAACAAGTTGGAGGCTTTCAGGCGAAAAGCGGTTAAATTTTGATGCTCGAAATTTCCAGAGCCCTCCACTACGGCGTCTCTCAATAATATGGTGGTTTTGGGACGTAAAACACCTGGCATCAGTCATACAATGGTACTGCACACAAATGTCTGTTTATCCTGGAGTCATTCATGCCACGTTTTTGGATATTTATAGAATCATATCTCAGGCTAGAGGTGCAGTGCAAATTCGTTTACGGTTATGTACCTCTCGAGCAAAGCAAAATGCCTTTGTCATGGCTCACTAGAAGGGGCGCGTTGGAGTTCTCGTCTGACATGGCAGTTCCTTTCGCAAGGTTACTCTATTGAACCGTACACAGCAGAATGAAATGAAGTACACATTTCTTAGAAGATGAGTTCTTCAAAATGTCAATGTATCTTGCACTTCCTTACTCACTACTAAACAAAACTGTTACAGCAAGTGGCGTATGCCACTCCGTACAGATCGTCTCAAAGGGTTAAGGCTCAGCTTCACTAAAAAAATAAACACAAATATTCTACAGCACAATATGTACTCTAAAGCTTTGGTATCTTAATGACGTACGCGTATGGCGTAATTTTCAGTCAGTTTCCGAGCTCAAAAATGAATGTTTTGCTCTCTGAAACGTTTTGCTGTTAGAATAATAGAAACACGTTTCCTCCGGGTGCGTGCAGAAGTAACATTCTCCTGAGTCCTGAGACAGTGTATAGCCAGTGAAACGGGAATATTTCAGGGAGCGAGACAAGAAGTCGTTTACTGATGGTCGACGTCGCTTTCACGCTGATATATTTCCAGTACAAAGCAATGTTGCGAGCCACGTGTGCATAGAAGATTGAAAGATGGCAAGAAACTTGCACCAAAGAGCAGCAGGTGGCAGCGTATTTCAATGCAGTATTGGTGTGTACATTCACCGAGAGCTATTTGTCTCTGCGACGGCATGTGAGAGTGCTGACTGAAATATGCATAGACTAAAGATAGAGGAATACTAGATAAATGATGGGACGGACGCTTACGTGGCTTGTTTTCATGGTCGATATCAAGTGGACTAAAACAATTTCGGGACACTGTGGTCACGGGGGGGGGCGATGTCAACTGGTGCACGTGTTGTTCTGTCTTTGGGCTACATGGGAGACGAGAAACAAGTGATGAATTTATGACATTGACAACAAACGCCTTCATCCTTATTTGGAAGTGCAAGTGCTATAGTTCAGTATTATTTGTAAAGAATAATATATATATATACAACACTCGGCAACATAAACAGTGTTCCGACCTCGACAGATAAGCTCTGAGGAAAGCTACAGTGTGAGAGAAAGTTCATATATATATATATATATATATATATATATATATATATATATATATATATATATATATATATATATATAGAGAGAGAGAGAGAGAGAGAGAGAGAGTTTCTCAGAGCTTATCTGTCGATATCGGAACGCTGTTTATGTTGCCAAGTGATTTTTTTTGTAGCATTCAATTAACATACAAACAGAAAAGTGTAAGGAAAGGTAGGGCTATGGTCGTATCTTAAAAACAAAAAAAACATACTATAAAAGTTCACGCCGATAACAATTATTTCGTTATAAAGCTCAGACTGTGCCTCCGAAGAATTTTTAAAGTGGCGAATCTTGCTTCACCCTAAGAGCAATCTAAATTCGACATTTCACTTACGTTCCTTTCAGAACATTACCTCTACTGCTTTGAAGAATTTTTTTCATTTTATTTACGCTTCGTTCGTGTCACAGATCACAAGCCCTAACGACGTTAAGCTCTATAGACGCGATCGAAAGACCTAGCCGATCTCGGATACCTTCGTTGTGGTCGAGTTTATTCGGCGCGTTTGAAATGCCACAGCTACTCGGAGATCCTCCTGAATTGACAAGAGAATCTGCGCAAGAAGAGAGAGAGACAAAGAAGAAAAGCAATGCAAAACATGTACACCTCTATAGACCACGCAGAAACGGTGGCTCACTTACCAAGCTGATTGGGTAAACGGTGGCTCACTTACCAAGCTGATTGGGTAAGTCGGAACTTATTGAAGTTTAACATTGCTAGCAAAGGAAAGGTTACACCTATAAAGTGGCCGATGTGCACTCGCTGCAGTATTGTAAGTAATCCAGAAACGAGCATTCCGGACTTGTCCATGGATGCGTTTCCGTCTGCTGCGTCTTTTGTGCTATTCGTTGCACGAACAATGCATGCCTTCATTTCCGGTAATGAAAAAAAATAATTTCGCGAAAAGTAATAATAGGCGTGACTCAACTTGCTGGTATACAGGAAAAGGGGGCACAGTTTAAAGGTTTGCGCCATGAATTTCACTTTCCGAGTTGCATCGCTCTCTTGAACTTCGGCTTATCGGACGTTCTTCTTCTGCAAAGTAAAACATATGTTCTGCATAGCAACTAAGTCTTGCTTCTACTGATTCTTTCATCACTTTAAAAAAACCTCGTGCATTCACTTTCCATAAAATATGGTTATACTATAGGATTTCGTCAAAAACCTTTCAAATTCGGACACGCCATTCAGTCTTTTAGACTCATCGGACGAAGTTCATCGCTGGTTCGGTTCAAGAAGGGATCCGCGGGATACAAGTCAGGTCACTGATAATTCTGTAACTCGGCAGCGAAGGTGCCTAAAGAAATATGGAGATGGCTTTGAAATATTTCGCGTCTACCAACAACGTCATATTTTCTTACAGAGTCTCAGCATGACGTTCTGGCGCCAGCTGAATTCGCTAGTAACGTGGCTATTAGATGTTTTTGTGACGCTCTTGGGTTCTCGTATTCCTGATTTCTTCAGTTTCACAACAAAACATTTCGCATGGTCAAAGAGTGCTGCCTAAGGATGACCTTTTTCTTACAATGTGATTTCATACGTCATTATTTAGTTGTTGTTATCTGAGAGTGTAAATATTTGATGGTTGGTTCTTAAGGTTTTCTACAATTGAAGAGATGCACTCGTTTGGGCTCTTTGCCCTCTTGAAATGCGCGCGCGTACAAACTTCGTACGCAAAGTCAAGGCCAGAAGTTTAGAAACTACGAAGCACAAGAACAAAAAAAGAGTATCCCTGCTGGCTGGGCAGGTCGCCGCGAGTTTAGATTCCCGGTCTTCTCTAAAGCTCGCTGAATACATGTGCTGTGCAGTTCAACTAAATGCAGTAAAAAAATGCTCAGAAAGTCAGTTTGTCTTGACGAAGTGGTCTTTAAAGTTTGTACACCTCGCCTACCGTACAATATGTTTCACACTTAAAGGGAAATCTCGGAGCGCATGACATCGTGGTGCGGCCAGCACTGCAGTCGCTAGCCGGCAGCCACCCGCACGTGCGCTGACACTAGAGGAGTCTATAGTATTTAATGTGACATAGTTTTTATGGGCACGCAACTGCAACGCCGGCCACACCGCGATGTCATGCCCTTCGAGATTTTCCTTTGGTGTAAAACAGACTGTACAATCTCAACGAAAAAAAAAAAAGTTTGCACAAGTGACCGGTAGGGGGAGCCTCGAATTTGCGACACCCAGCGCGGCTTCGTCTACGGGGCTCCCTAGCGACGCACTGCGCTGTAGTTCGCGAGAGCGCCGAAAGCGAAGTTGCCAGGCAAATTCCATTTTCCAAAGCATTGATGGCCGGCAGTCCAGCGTAAAGCAGATTATCATCCTCTTGGTCCATCCGAAAGCCTGTATATTAAAAAAAAACAACAGTTCATTGCACGGAGGGAGGGGGATACCGGCTTACAGGTACACTGTAAACCAAATTACACCCATATAGGTGTTTTATAGTGTCTATAACTCACACCCCTACACACCACAAAATGGGTGTATCAAGCAGGACTACACCTATTACCGTGGGCGGATTTCCGAATTTACACCCTATGGCACAAACATTATTTGGGGTATAAAAGCAAATATACACCCAAGTGGCCTTAAGGGAGTGAGGGTGTAAAAGCGAATGTACACCCAAATAATCTTAAGGGCGTAAGGGTGTAATATTGTTGACACCCTAACACCCTTAAAAACAAAAGTAGTGTAAGGGTGTAATTCTCCCAAACAGCAAAAAGGGTGTGGGGGTGTTCATGCTGAATAATGCCCCAACACCCATGCGAAAAATACCATGATTCGAGTGTTGCCCCCTTTCCAGTAGGCCCCTGTGGAAGCACGTGAAACCTTACCCTTTACTATTCATGTGCAGATGTCCTATTGTAGTGGCTCCTGCCACAGTGTGGTAATCCTGGCCCTAGCACAGCTTTTATGGTGCGTATATGAAGCACGGCATATAAGGCTCTCACATATAACATGTAATCCTAGCTGAATGCGAAGGCATCACTTAAAATGAGCTGTTACACATAACAGAACGTTCACAAAGTCATGCCATAGTGCAAAATGAAATCAAGCTTTATTTTATTAGACACAGAGCACATACAGGCTTCAGAGACAAATTGTGCCTTAATTAAAAGCCTTTTTCAATTGTGCAGAACAGAATGCCATTTGATACAAAAGACCGAAAATAAGACATCAATGGTACGGCATGGAGCTCTAACTACCGATGCATACATATCAAAGTACAACAGAAGAGCCTTTATTTGCACTTAGAAAAGAAGAACTAATTTTAACACGCTTCAATGCAGCACAAAAGCACAGTGCAGTGAAGCATACAAACAGCAAGAAGAGTAGTGCAATGCAGCATGCCTTATTCCTCCAATATACTGAAATAATATATCAATGCACACTACAATTGCCTCATTGATACGCCATAGTTTGCATGTGTTGTGGCATGCCTTATGCATACTATGCAACGCTAGTGATATTCTAATGAATGTAATGACAAAACAGTCTTAAAATGGCATTTTCATTTCACAATAACCCTTGTGTGTTCAGACATTCATAATACTGGAGAAATAATAATACAGGAGTGAAAACAATAGGCAAAGTTACAATAGCTTAACTGTGTCACTAGATATTAACCATGCAGAATAATTGATTTAAAGATGTAAAATATCAAGCGCATCACATATGTCTCCCTGAAACAATGCAACATCAAAGAACATAAAATGGACACACAAAAGCAGGGTGAAAGAGTAACCACTTACAGCTAGCAGAGGTGGAGCAGCCAAGCTATCATCTGGAGCAATATTTTGGAGCATCGTATCTTGCTTTTCCAGGGAGAAAATTTAAATTTAGAGCAGGTTTCAGGAAAAAACAAATGCAGCATTTTTGAGCCTGATATTCAATATTTACAGCATTGATTGATATGTGCAGTTTAGCGTCCCAAAACCCCCATATGGTTATGAGAAACGTCATAGTGGAGGGCTCCGGAAATTTCGACCACCTGGGGTTCTTTAACATGCACCCAAATCTGAGCACACGGGCCTACAGCGTTTCTGCCTCTATCGGAGGTGCAGCCACCGCAGCCGTGATTCAATCCCGCGACCTGGGGGTCAGCAGCCTAGTACCATAGCCCCTAGACCACCGCGGTGGGGCTCCAAATATACAGTAGTACAACAAATTAGACTGTATCACACAAAAGGAAAAATATATGTAGAACTTATTTGACATCCGCTAATTCATTCAAAATATACGAGAGCGCAGCTATTTCATTAAAAGCACTCTTGAACTGTCCCACAGTGCAAACAATGCTAACCTCCCTATTTACGAACGCTCCTCGACTCGAATCTCGTCCTCAGCTGAACAAGCTGAGCACAGCGCCACCGCTTGTCTAAAAATGATGCTGCGTTTCTCGAGAATCGCTGCAGATTATCACTGATATTGGGTGACTTACTCTGCCTAGAGACTGCGCTGGAATCAATTTTCTCAAGTCAAGGCGAAGCATTTAGTGAAGGGACGTTCTAAAATACATGGTAAAACTCACAGTAGTATTTGCCGAGCTTGTCAAACTGTTTGACAGGCGACCCAGAAATTCCAGATATTCGTAAAGGAGGAGCTCAAGGGGGTGGCGAAAAGAAAAAAGTCGCATACGATTTTCCTTATTGTCGCTTAAGGCTGCAAAAAACCTCATAAATCACTCTGAAAGACGGCCAGCTCTCGTACTAGTACTCGTTATTGAATGGCATCTGCATGGCAGAGTAATATAGGGAAAAATATTTTGTGCCCTGTGACAGCGAGTATTAGTAGCCACTTCCAAATCATAAAACACTTTTCCGCACAGTGAAAGCGTACTCTGGCAAAAGCGACTTAAAAAGCGTTATGGACGTCATAGAAAAGGGGGGAGAACTTTCTTTTAAACCGTTTTACTCTTTTCTTTTGCTGTGAGGTTAGAATATGGTCAATTTAAAGTTATAATTGCGGTTGGCGCATCTGTATTAGATTAGATGATGATGAACCCGCCTCGATGGTTTAGTTGCCAAGGTACTCAGCTGCAGTTTTTATGCAGGCGAAAATGCTATAGGCCCATTTGCTTAGATTTGGGTGCACAAGAACCCCAGGCAGCCGAAATTTCTGGAGCCCTCCCCTAAGGCGTCTCATAATCAAATGGTGGCTCTAGGACATTAAACTGCACACATCAATCAATTGGATGGTGATGCACAAACTA
>WOVY01003201.1:0-59735 GCA_013436015.1 Rhipicephalus annulatus | reverse complement strand
GCGTTGTCTTTATAAAGGTACTTGTGGTTTTGGTTCACGTTCAGCGCTACAGTTTCCGCATGCCGAATTGCTGCTGAACCGGCATGTGTTCCTTTCGAATTCGAAGCATTTCTTAACGAACTTCGCCAAATTTCAGCGTATCTATCTATCTATCTATCTATCTATCTATCTATCTATCTAGCCGCCTACAACTTTTAGCTCTCCTGGCCGTTCCAATAATGGTATCAATACCAAACTTCGTATAGCATAACGTGACTGTATGAAGAACACATTGGACAAGTCATAACATAAAAATCATGACGTGCATGTCATTAATGTCATAATTTACATTTCATCGTCCTGCAGCTTCCGCGGTAGTTTCGTTCACATGGCATGTTGCAAAACTGGTAAAGTATGACATGATTGCATGGCAAACACAAGTGGCAGACCCTGACAGTAAAATCATGACATGCGTGTCATGTAACAACATGACTGCAATGTCACGCTGATGATGCGCTCGCTGCCGTTTCGCTAGCGTCACATATACCAAATTTGGTATTACGGTACGTGAATGGATGACGAAGGTACGTAACTGGTGCAGACATAATAATCATGAGATGCGTGTCATGCAACAACATGACAACATGCCACGCTCACGATACGCTGGCGGCTGTTTAGCTAGCTTCACTAATACCAAATATCGTAGTAAAGAAGGTGAACGGATGACAAATTATGATACTGGTGCAAACATGGTGAACATGAGATGCGCGTCATGTAACAACATGATTACATGCAGCAGTCATGATGCGCTCGCGGCTGTTCCGTTAGCTTCACGTGTACCAAACTCGGTATTGCATGACGCCAATGGATGACGAAGGTTTGTGACTGGTGCAAACATGATAATCATGAGATGCGTGCCATGTGAGAACATGACTACATGCCGCAGTCAAGACGCCAATACATTTCGACATGACGAAGTGCGCGTGTTCGCCGGCATTCATTTCGCCGTGTCGCACCAGCGTTGCCACGCCAGGCACCGGTCCTGCCATATATTATCAGGCGCGCGCTGCACTGCGTCGCTTTGACGCATGCGCGTTTCAGCGCATCCGGCGTCCAAGAGGGAGACGCATGTTGTCTGGGTAACGCATCGGCACGAAATGCAGCATGTCACAATTAGCGCCGGTTGCCATCCAACCGCGGCGACGGACGCTGGTCGCACCTGGCATCAGACTACAGAGTGCTCACGTTTTGCTAACGTAGCGTCGCTGTGCCCAGTGTGCGCACGTGTCAACGCTACATTGGAGTATATTTGACCTTTCATGATGCGCTTGCGGCCGTTTTGGCAGCTCCACGTATGCCATATTTGGCGTTAAGTGACGTCAATGAATGACGGAATATATGACCGCTGTAAACAAGATAATTCTGGCACGCGTGTCATGTAAGAACATGAGAAATTGTCACGCTCATAGCGTGCTCGTGGCCGTTCCGCTAGCTCCACATATACTAAATGTGGTATCACGTGACGTGAATGAATGACGAAGGTAAATGACACATACAAACATGGTGATCATGACACGCAAGTCATGCACGGCATGATTAACCTCCACCTTGTAACGTTGTGCTGATTTTAATATGACATATATCATCCTTTCCCCTTCCTACTTCGCATGTGATCGATTTCCACTGTACGTAGGATCTGCCTTTTTTTTCGTCATTCTTCTGAGAAACGCGTATGCGCTAAACGATTGCAAGAAATTTTGTGATAATTGTTCATGCAGGGGCTGACGACGATGAGGAATTGTTGCTGAAGTAAGTATGCGCCACAGTTTATAGGGGAACAAGAACAAGTTTTTGTAATGGATTGGAGCATTGGACGACCCACTCGTTACGCTATTCGCACTGTGCGACGACTCGTTGTTATTTCGCTGTTTTAAGACGCTTTATAAGTCGTATTAACGCGAAAGATTTTCCGACATCAAGTCTGCCTAAGGCAAATTTACCAACAAGTCACGAGCACCGGCGAAGCTCAGTCATTCTGTTCCTGTCACCGACGTGTGCGGACGCAGGATGGCAGGCTCGTCAAGAGCTGTGAAAGAGGCCGACGCTGGCCACGGTTTCTCGTGCACATCACTTCCCAAGGAATACCGTTTAGTTATGCCCACTGCCCTCAGGAGAAGGACTCAGACGCGCGTTGGTTCTGCACTGCGACATTACAGGGCGTCCATACGGGATTAATGACTTCCGAAAGTAGCTGAAGGAACGAGGCATCATTCAAGAGGTGAGCGGAATAGGAGCGTATCAGATGTCGCAAGTCTGGCTTCTTAACATGAAGACAGATGAAGCCAAGAAGACACTTCTGGACACTGGCCTACTCTCCGTTAAAGACCAGCCCTGCCTCGTCGTCGACCTAGAGAGGCAAGAGGTTCGCCTCAAGTTGCATTGGGTAGCCTTTGACGTCAACGCAGATACTGTACGGCGTGCCTTCCGGGAGTACGGTGAAGTTAAAGAGGTCATCAGCGAAAAGTGGAGAGACGAACACTTCGAAGCAGTGGAGTCAACCACAAGATTCATTCGACTATTACTAAAGGAAGGCGTTACTACGGATCACATACCCCACCAGATGCGTCTCGGGAGTGGCACAACACTGGTGGTCTTGTAAGGAAGAGCACCGCTGCGCGTGCGTTGCCGGAACACTTGACACATTCGTCGCAACTGCATGGTGGTCCAGGTATGCTGGTTGTGGCGCTTTTGGGCATGCGCAGGTGGACTGTACTCGTTCCTACGCCAGTGCAGCAAGTCGGGAAACAAATGCCGACCGCACTGAAATTATTATGGATGAAGAGGAAGCCGAGAGAGCCACGGCTTCAAAGGCAGTGGTGGAAGCATCGCATGCAGTGGCGACCACCGAGACAGGGTTGGAGACACCTAAGCAAGACACAGATGAAAATACGATTATGAGCACTTCAATGCAACGGCGTTTGACTCGGGCGGAAACCCAACACAAGCCTGTACCAGTTACCAGCCCCGATGCTATTTTTGACAGGGATACAGTCGAAACTACGCCAGTAAAACGACGCCTGAATGCGGGAGACGCGGCGTATCGGGAAGATCTAGGGCAGTGGCGAGTGGCTGGTTCCAAAAAGTCTCAGGGTGCTGGCCGCCTGCGTTCATCGTCGTCGTTTTCACGTGGCGGCAACTTGAGTGTTGACCTGACAGTGGGTTAAGTGTTGCTAAGGTAAGCGTCATTCGCTCACATTTTACTCACCGCAATGGCGACGATGTAACGCCTGCGAGTCCACACCGAACGTCCATGCTTGTGAAAAAGGCAAACTGTGTCAAAGCCAGCATGTGAGCCCGCCTGACGCGAACAAGTCAACGGCGTCATCACGCGGTGGCGCCGGTCTGTCGCGCAACGCACAGCGAGCCCCCTCAGCCCACGAGCCCGTCGAAGCGATCGGCGCTTTTCAGTCTGGTGAGTCTTACGCAATGCGTGGCGACGTCACTCGTCGTTGGCTGCAACCACGCGCAGCGGCTCCGGATTTGATGAGAATGACGCGGCCAAGCGACGAGCCCTATTGGAGGATTCTGACCTCATGGCCAGCGGCGCTTCTGGCTGGACATTTTGTCACTCAAAGAATCCTCCCGGTGCATATAAAAAAAGCCATGCGGCGCGTCGCGAGCAGTAGACCTATGTGTCAGAGAAGAGAGCTCGGCTCTTCGTGTCTCTAAACTGTTGGCCCCAGTGCCGAATTCGTAACGCCTCTTTTTCTATGCTGTACATAAACCTTGCTTTCACTCACCGTCGTCTCGTCCGCTCGTCTATCAGCTCTGCGCAGAAGCGGTCACGAGCTGAAAAACCTACGCTACCAAACGGCTGGTGACCGTGTCGGCGGAGATCAGAGCAGTGGCGCCTTCGGGACCGTGTTGCCGTTGCCCGTCTCGTAACAACGATTAGATTAGCGATGCTAAATGTACGCGGGCTTTATGCCAAAGGGTGGCAAGACCAACTTTACCACCTGATTATAGAACAAGATCATCACATCGTCGCTTCACAAGAAACAAAATTCGAGTTAAGAGCACGCCGAGCGAATGGTGCAGCCTTTCACAAGACTGTTTGATGTGTGCGTTTGTCACGTGGTGGGTAAGTCTGCAGGGTGCCTCTTCTTGATTCGGTAGAGCCTTAATGCGAAAGTGGAGTCCATAACTACATGCGAAATGCGTTGCTTTATTATATGTGATTTAGTTATACTAAGAGAAAAATGAAGATCGATCTGTGTGTACGCACCCACTGTGATTCAAGATCGAAAGGAGGTTTTTTTTTTTTGAAGAAAGATCTGAATTTGATAAGTGAACGTAAACTAACTTTTGCCGGGGATTTCAACTGCGTTTTTTCGAGTATAGATAAATCAAGTTTCAGGCTATACAGATATTCAAGCACCAGATATTCAAGCATGTGTTCTCTGTCTTTTCCTCTTACCCGTCCTGGATGCGCTATACCTCGAATGACATGAATAACCAACAAGCCCCCCGTGCAACCTTAGTCGACTGCATTTCTAATAGATATGGTGGCGAAGGCTCAGATAGAAGACGTGGGTGAATGTCTTTGTAGTGGAAAAGGGGTTAAGTTCACCCACTTTCAGCGTTCCAACCATGCTAGCCTTGACAGAATATGCGTGTCTTCTGAAATTATCTCTTCATGCCATAATTACAGAGTTACACCTGTTACGTTTAGTGATCATTGTTTGGTTTCATTCTCAGTGGGTAAACTATAAATAAATAACAAACATCTCTCTGAGGACCTTTGGAAATTCGATGTAAAGCTATTAAACGATGAATGGGTTTATCGCATTTTTCTAGAGGGCATAAAAGACTTAGCAAATAGAACACTTGAATGCTGGAGACAGAACTATTTAAACAACCATAAAACTGAAAGCACTTGAGAGTGCCAGTACCCTAAGGCATGCTGAAAAAGAACTTGAAGTCCACTTGCGTGAAAACTTGCAACAGTTAGTACCAGAACAATGTGCCCAGGCTGGTACATTTACAGAGGAGATAAACAGAACTAAACAGAAGCTAGAGTTGATAGACCAAGAAAGTTATCGCGGAGCATTGATTCGACGTCGAGCAGTAAACTTGGTAACGGGATAAATTCCAACAAAACGAGCTCATGGAGCTGAGAAGAGACATGCCTGTAAAATTAAAACAAGAGAAGTAGAATATAAAAAAAACAAGGTACCATACACAAGAAGTAATAGCCGGTGCGTTTTGTGAATATTACAAAGAGGTATTCACATCAACCATTGTGCAGGCAGGCCGTTTTAATAGTGATTTCATTTCATTATTGCCAAGACTTGATGATAAAAGGAAAAAATTTAGTATTGCCTATAACCGAGCGAGAAGCTACAAAAGCAATCGATACGTTAAACAATGGTAAGTTTCCGGCACCTGATGGCCTGAGTGCTGCAGTATACAAGGAATTCAAAGATGTAATTTAACCTATTTTGAAGGGGGTATTTAACGAGACTTTTAAATGTAAACAACTTCCACCATTGTTCTTGTCAGCTTACACAGTTTAAATACCTAAACCAGAAGATCCCGCGAAGTTTAGAAGTGTACTGCATATAGACCAATTAGCGTAACTAATGTTGACTATAAAATATTGATGAAAATATTAGCCAGAATACTCCAGACAGTTATGACAAAACTGGTTGAGCCAACCAGACTTGTGGCATAAAGGGAACAAAAATACTGACCAACATAAACATAGCACAATCAATCCTACGAAGATCTGACGCTATGCATCTCAATGCTGCCAAGCTTCGAATCGACCTTAAAAAGGCATTTGATCGCGTGCCGCAGGACTTGCTCCTTTCATTACTTGAGCACATGAACGTATGGAGTTTGTTGGGTGACGGAGTGCGCATGGCTTACACAGGACGCACGACGAGATTGATAATAAATAAAACTGCGTGTGAGCGTATACCTGTGCTGTGGTCGGGGGGGGGGCGGGGGGGGGCCGCTATTGACCCTGCTTTTAAATGCGAAGCATTCCTTAGCAAACATCGGTGACTTTGAGCGCATCTATCTATCTATCTAGCCGCCTACGACTTATAGCTTTCCTGATCGTTTCGATGATAGTATCAATACCAAACTTGGTATGGCGCAACAAGACTGTATTAAAAACATATTTAACTTATCATAACATGAAAATAATGGCAGGTATGTCATGAATGTCATGATTTACATTTTATAGTCCTGCAGCTCTTGTGGTTGTTTTGTCCACATGGCATGTTGCGAAACTGGTATGGTATGGCATGATTGCATGGCGAACACAACCGACAGACTCTATCATGAAAATCATGACATGTGTGTCATGTAACGACATGACTACATGCCACGCTCATGATACGCTCGCGGCCCTTTTGCTAGCTTCAAATATAACAAATGTCGTATTACAGTACGCGAATGGATGACGAAGGTATGTGACTGGCGCAAACATGCACGATGAGATGCGTGTCATGTGAGAACATGACTACATGCTACGCTTATGATGCACTGGCGGCCGTCTCGCTAGCTACACCTCTACCAAATTTGGTATTACAAGACGTGAATGGATGACGAAGGTATAATACTAGTGCAAACATGATAAAGATGAAATGCGTGTCCTGTAACAGGCTACGCTCATGATGCGCTCACAGCCATTTCGCTAGCTTCACATGTACCAAACTCGGTATTACGCGACGCGAATGTACGATGTAGGTAAATTACATATCCAAACATGATAATCACTACATACGTGCCATGTAACATCACTACATGCCACACTGATGCACTCGCAGTTGTTTCACTAGCTTCACATATGCGAAATTTGGTATTACGGGACGCCAATGAAGGACGAAGGTATGTGACTGGTTCAAACATAATAATTATGAGATGCGTGTCATGTCAGAACATGACTACATGCCACAGTCAAGGCGCCAGTATACATTTCGACGTGACGTGGTGCGCATGCTCACCGGCGTTCATTTCGTCGCGTCACGCTGGCGTTGCCACGCCAGGCGCCAATCCTGCTTTCGCAGGCGCGCGCCGCACTGCGTTTGCCTTGACGCATGCGTGTTTCAGCGCATCCGGCGTTACTCCGTCACGAAAAGAGGGACACGCAGTGTTGTGTTGGTAACGCATCGCCGCGAAATGCAGCATGTCGCATTTCGCGTGGGTTTCCGTCGGGCTACGCAGACGGACGCTGTTTGCGCCGGTTGCGCCTGGCGTCAGACTGTGGAGTGCTCGCGTTTTGCTAACGTAGCGTCGCTGTGCGCAGTGTGCGCGTGTGTCAACACTACATTCAAGTATATTGAGCCATTCATAATGCGCTCGTGGCCGTTTTGCTAGCTCATTTGGTGTTTCGTAATGTCAATGGATGACGAAATATACGACTGGTGCCAACACGATAATCCTGACACGCGTGTCATGTAAGAACATGACAACATACCATGCTCATAGCGTGCTCGCGGCCAATTCGCTAGATCCTTATATACTAAATTTGGTATCACGTGACATGAATAGATGACGAAGATAAACTACACATATAAACACGATAACCATGACACGGAAGTCATGAATGGCATCATATACGTCCACCTCCTAACGTTGTGCTCATTATAAAGTGACATATACACATTCCTCATTTGTGCTTCGCATATCATCGATTCCTACTGTACGTGGGATCAGCCTATTTTTTTGCTTTTTTTATGGAACATTTATGTTTAAGCGTATATAATAACAGTGCAATCAGCGGCTTTATATTGCATGCAGCTGAGGTTAGCCTTAGCCTCCTTGCATACGCAGACGACATTGCAGTTTTCTGCACAACTTATGATAGTATATGAATGCATGCTGTAAATGCCGTGAAAACTTTTTGCCAGGTGAGCGGTAGTGCCGTGACCTTGGATAAGTGCCTTAGCTTTTGGCATGGGGAATGGAATGCAGACCATGAATATTTCTAAAAGAATAAATGGCAGGAAAACACCAGTGAAGTATTTAGGAGTGCCGCTGGAGTTCTATTATGACAGTGAACCGCATTGGAAAGAAGAAACAC
Organism: Rhipicephalus annulatus; assembly: GCA_013436015.1. Lineage (NCBI taxonomy): Eukaryota > Metazoa > Arthropoda > Arachnida > Ixodida > Ixodidae > Rhipicephalus > Rhipicephalus annulatus. The sequence goes on along the minus strand of WOVY01003201.1, from coordinate 51,661 downwards.
ATGCATTGCGCAATGATTTAGAAAAATGAACAGGTTGGTGTATTTCGATATTTGCACGAGTAACAACGAGCAACTTGTTTCTAGTGAGCAATCTGTGGTACGTACTGCAGGTTTTTCACTGCAGCAGAATAAGTCTACAGAAAATACACAGAGTATTTGCAGTTTTCATTTTGAGCTCTGTCTGGGAAAGATCAAGCCGTACAAACCTCTTCAGAAAAGATTGAGATGGCGGGTTCGGATTAGTTAATTTTGTGCATATGACAACTTATCAACCATTACCTTTTTTGCGTGATGTAGATGACCCTTTTTAAAACTAGTATACAACGGACGTTATCTAGATTGCTGCTGGGATTCATCGAATCGTCAACAATTGCGCAAGGACCAATACAAGGGTATTTAAAGGAGGTTGTTCCGTTTTTCCACTCATTATCAGTAAGATTTTCGTTGGAGAATCTGGTTGAAGTATCGCGTGAAAAATTTTATAAGACCTTGTCGATGTTTTACTGCCTGTAACATTGTACCGTCCGCTATATTGTGCAGGCCTATGACCGGATGTCTGAAACGTGTTAAAAGAATGCTTGTAGCGCCAGGGGTCAAAACTTTTTTCTTTAAATTACATACTGGTACCTTACAATTTAAAGCGTGGTTGCAGGATAGGGAATATTTGTCCCATGGAGCACCAATTGCCACTTGTGTAGTGAACCGGAAACTATTGAACAAGTGTTTATAGATTGCTAGAGTGGGGTCTTTTTCTGAAACATATTGCAGAGAACCTTGAAAAAAGAATTACCGTTAAGTCCACACGGTCTCGGTTTTCTTTCGAAAAAAAACAAGACAGGCGTACCTTATAATCTAATTATGCTTCTGAGCCTGCGCAGTATATATAAAACCCGATGTGATTTGAAAACGCCGATGTGGAAGTGCTATCTGTGCGCCAATATTTTTGCGAGTCTTTGTGCCATTTTCTTGAAGTGCTGAATGCCAAGAGGATGTGCCAGACTGGATTGTGTGCATAGAGTCATTATTACGATTGCCTAAGTAATAATCAATAGTCAGCTATGAGTGGACGGTACCTTAATAAATTTTGTGGGGGGTTTTTGTGACGCACTTGTGTTTTGACCAATATGTAATTATGTGAAATGTATCAATATTGATATGCAAGGCAATAAAGAAAAAAACGGCGTAGTTCAATGGTAGAATGCTGGGCTGGCACCCAGTGGACCCGGGTTCAAGCCCCAATATGTTATTGCTGCTAGTTTTTTTTTATTTCACGCGATGTGGTTGCGGACACCGGTGGCGGTGGCGGTGGACAACTGCACGTGACCCGAGTTGTGATCTCATAACAGCTTTTGCTGTAAAATCGAAAGCAACAGAAAGAGATAGAAAGGTATGAATAATTGAAATGAAAGTAATGAAAGGAAACACACATACACACAAATGAACTAGATCAACACTTAGCCAATCTTCGTGATTGAAAACGCGATTACATGAACACACATTCCATCGGTGTGTGAATACACGTGTGCCTGTTTAGGCAAAGGCCAGCCGGATGCTGACCAGCTTTCCTGTAACATATCATGGCACGACTGAGTGAAAACTGCGCAACTTTTAAAACACAGCTGTTTATACTCACAGCGGCACCGGCCACGCGTAACTGACGAAGTGAGGCAGAACGAACTTAGCAGTGGAGGGAAGCCGAGTATAGTAATGCATCGGTATGACAGGTGGAGGAGAGTAAGTGCATTGCAAAGTATCTTATAATAGAGCAACATAGTTGGAAAGCGATGTTGGTGTGAAGAGGAGGAACAGGAAGTGGTGGTGGAAAGAAGCATAGTCATGGGTAGTATACTAGAGCAAGGGTGAGGAAGTGGGGTGAAAGTTGGAAAGACGGAGAAGAAAAGGCGAGCGTGTAAGACAGCCACGCTTAATTGGGCATATCAAGGGGTGCGAAAGAGAAGTCACGGTTAGGAGAAGTGATCTGAGGGCGAGGAGGAGGGAAATGAGGGAAAACGGTAAATAATGGCCGTGTCTCGTATAGTATACCAATCTATGGAAAAGGATGGTAATGGTGAGGAGGAGAGAAATGAGGAGGGAAGAGAATGAATCATGACAATGCTTAGTACAGTATATGAAAGTGCGAGAAATGAGTCAGGGCGAGGAAAAGGAGAATGAGCGAGGGGTGAAAGCTTAGTTTAGTATAGTACAGTAGAAAATATGAAAGAGTGGGTAAGATAAGTGACTGTGAGGATTGATGTAATAGTAAGGAAGGAGAGCGTAAGTTGCAGTATCTTCTTTGAAGGGGGCGGGAAAGGGAATTGGAGTTACAAGGAGAGATCAGAGGGGAAGAGCGTAATCTGGAGAACTAGAGAAGTGGGGTTTAGGGGAAAGTACAGTATAGTAATGCATAGTCTAGTGAAGGAGCAGGTGAAAAGAGTGCGGATGAGAAGCAATGACGTCACAGTTAGAAACGCGGAAAGCAAGGGAGAGAGCGAGAGAGAGATAGCGTAGCTTAGCGGAGGCGGGTTTAGGCTTCAGACATGCTAGAAAAGGATACGCTGCATGCTCAGTGCCCACACCTTTAGTACGTAGCTGCATCAATTTTTTACTGTGACACTTTTTCAAAACAGTCAAGCTTGGCAACAAGTATTAGCTATGCTAAGACTTCAAGCAAGTCCACTCATCGCACAGATGCGCGTACCCATAACATGACGAATTTGTTTTTCCCCGTATGTACTGTATTCAACGCCGCCTGCGTGGCCGTTGTACTACCCAATCTCTCTCAGCTCTTTCTGTCACTCACTACTCGCTCGCAGGCAACAGATAACAGTTTCTATGCTTGTGCTGCCATCCGGTTTATTCTGCACATAAAAATAGTTATTTTGCTTCTGGTATTCTCTCTATTATTTACACGATAGCGAGAATACGGGGCTTCTCTCTATTGTTTCTAGTAGTATTGCACCTCACTAGCACGAAATATGCGAGAACACATTCTCTTACATGCTGACATGAAATAAAATGCTAATTGACATCAAGAAATTGGCGTCATATTCCTTCACCACAAAGCCTTTTGGCAAGCCTAATACTGTCCACATGGTACAACCTAAACTTTCCTTGTGGCTGTCTTTGTTGTTCACTGTTATTTCTCATGAACGCTCCTTCTTTCTTATCTCAAGCAATGCTGTTTGCCACACGAGAATGTGCCCCAATTCGTTCTATGTTAGGAGGTGCCCCTCTCTGAACCATCCGGCAAATATTGTTTCTGGACTTCCAATCCTGTAACTATGCACCCTTTGAGGAATATGTAATACAGAGTGGAGTGTCGGAAAATGCAGATTCACTGTGGCACATAGAAAGAAGTGAAGCGCAAGAGAGGGGCTAATTCACGCCTAATAACTTCTGGTTGACTCATCTGCATCTCCCCACAACCGAGGAAGCACCATCATGTCCACTCTTGATCACAGCCGTAAACGCATTGTGCAGCTGAGTATGCAGATTTTGACGTTTGTTCTAATACTCTATGCTGCTAGTATCAACAAATGTGTCCTAATCAGGCTTTAGAGTAGTTCTTTTATAGATGAACTATGTGACTGAGCTGCAGTTTTGTTATAACTTATCCGATTTAAATGTGGTTTGCCTCATGTGCTTACACCTCTAGTTTCCTTGATTTTTATAGGGAAAATTTTATTCATAAGTGCGTCAAGCACTTAAACATGTATTTTTGCTTTTTGGGGTAAATAGAAAAAATAGCAAAGAAGGCAGGTGAAATGGCTCAAAATTTATTTTTATTTTGTGATTGTGCTCTCAACTAGACAATGGTGGTGACTTGATAAATCACTAAATATCTCTTAATGGTGAAGGCGCAATGTGGGAACCAGGGGTAATAGGTTGAATAGTAATGCCTGCAAACTTTTCTTACGCAGCAGTCTGGGTAAGGCTTGCTTGGATTTTTTACTTCCAGTGTACAACCTTCTTCAAGGGTTTCATTGAAGTGCTCGCAGCTGTGTGTTGGGAAAACGAAATAAACATTTATATGTAAAGCAGCTGTGAGCTCAAGGGAAAGGATTAACTTCCACAAGCCATGGATTAGTGCAAACAAAGCATTTTTAAAATGTCATCGCCGCTCATTAATGCATCATATTGGAAAAGTGACATAGAAGCATTGATTTGCTGAATATGCGTCGTAAATCAGCATTCTTATGAGCTGGTCAGAGGGTGGAAACCGGTTCAAGATCTTGTGTGTGTGTGTGTGTGTGTGTGTGTGTGTGTGTGTGTGTGTGTGTGTGTGTGTGTGTGTGTGTGTGTGTGTGTGTGTGTGTGTGTGTGTGTGTGTGTGTGTGTGTGTGTGTGTGTGTGTGTGTGTGTGTGTGTGTTCAATAACATTATTGAACAGAGAATACAGAGCTCTTTGCAGTCCTACACGCTAATTTATAACCCCCTATTGCATGCAACTGCTAGTTTGCCCGCATATTTCAATCCCTGTGACATGATTTCTTTCCAAATAAGGTTACACCGAATGCTGTAAATAAAAAAAGCGCATTGTGCAGCGTCAGATAGACTCTGGGGGCCCTATGTTCTTTAAAAATGCATTCTGCCACGGGAACAGCAATTTCCCATTGCAGAATTTAGGCATTTCTTCACATCTCAAAAATGCCTCTGCCTCTCAATCTTTATTTGCTGAAGAAAAGCTAACAAAAAGGACTTTAGGACCTGTGATTTCGAAGAGTATTTTATAGCGCAGAAGTACATCAGTGGTTGCTATGTATGTTGCAACTGGCTTAAAGGCGTTTGTGACATTAGCAAAACATGACAAACCCTGACGTTCCCCTTTTCGGTGTATAATAGCATAATCTATTGTGATCTTCACCCTTGCTTCTTTTTCTTCATGCTCTATATTTCGAATAAGTTGTCTTCATGCACCATCGGGTTGATTTTCAATCATATGCTACGTCAATTTTCGCAAACCATATGGCAAAACCACTCTAACAAATAAGTGTGCACTTACCTGTAAACTTTGACTTCGTGTCCTTTGGCATTGCAGCTGAATAGTTCGCAAGGATGTGAGGTTGATAGTAAGTTTCTAAAATATCTGCCTCTAAATATGCAGACATCTGGCAAAAAAAGAATTAGTTTAAAACAAAAGAACACATTGTACTTGTTCTTTAAAAAACTGATTACGCGTCAAATGGATTCAATTTTAGTGTACCAAACAGAAATTGCGATTTTTTTGAGCACCTTCAAAGTCCAGAGAAACAGGCTCAACCGCGTGTTTGGAAAGGGTACATTTTCCGTCACATGCTGTGGTTTCGATCGCACGTTGGCATTTTTTCATAAATCACTTGTTCTTCACAATAAAATTTAATTGGAAGTCAGCGCTTGCCTTCGCTCATGTCGTTGTCCCTTGTGCTGTAATCACTGCTCAAGCGCTAAAGAACTCGTTTCGCAGAAATTTCAGCATCGGCGTCGGCACTTCTATCATTGTTTTCGAGTGTAAAACCATCATCAAGCAAGATGCACATAAAATAAATTAGAAAAATAATGACCTAGGCCCCATATCTCTCAGGTTTTGTGTGGGCAAGGTGGCTGAGCACGTCATTATAAACAGGCTTGGTCGATACCTCGAACATAACGACGGCCTCCCGCACTACCCGATTGGCTTCCTACTAGGATTATCTACTCAAGATGCCATGCTACTCCTAAAGCATCAAATCCTAGATGGCGGAAACACTCGGTACACTCGTGCAATACTCGGTCTCGATTTAGAAAAGGCAATCAATGCCATAACGTGCTCGTCAATCTTGAAATTGATCGCATATTTTGGCCTGGGGCATCGATTCTACTAATTTATCCACTCTTTTCTCACTCGACGCAGAGCCGTCCATCGCATGGCAGACCTAGTGTCGAAAGAAGTAAAGCTCTGACAGTGGGGCACTCCTCAGGGATCCGTCCTCTCGCCCACACTCTTCAACCTTGTGATGATCGGGCTTTCCGAACGACTTTCGAAAATCGACGCGCTAAACCACACTATCTATGGGGACGATTGTAATAATATGGTAGGTACTCCACAGGGTTGGATGGCTTCATTGAGTCCGCCCTGCAAGAGGCCATCGACACCGCCGAGTTTTACCTCGACCACACCAGTCTCAGGTGCTCACCCACGAAGTCGGAGCGTTTATATAGTTGCCCAAACACCGGGGTACCAAGCCCAAAGGGTGGAAACCTCCGGCGGAGCGCAATATCAACCTCCACACCAGAGATAAACCGCACAGTCCCCAGTGTAGACACCATCAATGTCCTCGGCATGATCATCGAGTCCCACAGAACCAATAGCAACCAAACAGTACGCAAGCTCAGGACTAAGACTGAGAATGCCATACGACTCGTACGTAGAGTAGCCAACAGGCACCATGGCCTCAAAGAAGGCAACCTGCTGCGTCTTGTACACTTGTTTTTCTTGTGCCATTTTACCTACGTTGAAGTAACTGGAAGATTAAGAATGGTGTGGAGCACATTCGGCAAGCACTCTCAAATTATGACAGGTAGATTGCCACTATCCCTCAAGAGGAAGGTATATAACAGCTGTATCTTGCCGGTACTTAGCTACGGAGCAGAAACCTGGAGACTTACAAAGAGGGTTCAGCTTAAATTGAGGACGACGCAGCGAGCAATGGAAAGAAAAATGGTAGGTGTAACCTTAAGAGACAAAAAGAGAGCAGAGAGTATTAGGGGACAAACGGGGGTTAAGGATATCATAGTTGAAATAACGAAGAGGATATGGACACGGGCCGGGCATGTAGCGCGTAGGCAGGATAACCGCTGTTCATTAAGGGTAACTAACTGGATTCCAAGAGAAGGAAAGCGGGTTAGGGGGAGACAGAAGGATAGGTGGGCAGATGAGATTAAGAAGTTTGCGGGTATAAATTGGCAGCAGCAAGCACAGGGCCGGGTTAATTGGCGGAACATGGGAGAGGCCTTTGTCCTGCAGTGGACGTAGTCAGGCTGATGATGATGATGATGATGATGATGATGATGATGATGATGATGATGATGACCTACGTTGCCGCTGTACACAAATGGGAGCGTGCTGAGCTCGATCAACTCTATCCGCTTATTCGCAAGGTGGTCAAGCGAGCTCTTGGCCTCCCTATCGCCACTACAACGCACAAACTCCTCGAGGTTGGCGTACATAACACGCTAGAAAAGATCGACGAAGCTCAGGAACGCGTGCGATTGACCCGACTCAACACCACCAAGGTGGGCCGTGTAAGGGATAGAGGACTACCCGGTCTCTTGTGGTAGCGTGGTGTAACCGGGTGGAGGAAACGAACGCTGACAAGAAGAGGGTACGAAAAACAAACAGGTTTTGTGGCACTATTAACACATATTTACAGCAAAGAAAGCTTAGGGGTTTCCCAAACCACGAGCATGGTGGTTGAACGTTACATAGTTCAGAGCGACGTCCCGCACTCTGCGGCGTTGTTTTAAGCACTGTCGGGCTGCTCCTCTCCGAGTGGAACACCAATCACTTACACACAACAGGTGAGGGGGATGAGCATGCACGGTCCACGTGAACGTCCAATATTGAGTCGTGATTACTGCATTGCAAGGTGGCGCCAGTGGGGCTCTTCCTCATCGTGTGCGTGCTGCTAGTCGAGAGGTTCCACGATCCTGACAGCTTACATCAAAGAGTCCGCCGATTTGTTCGCTTAATTAGCGGGGCGATTAGCGGCGGCCGCCAAGGTCTCTTCCAACGAAGATGCTGTCTTTGTTGTCCTCTCTGGAACGGCTTACGGCGTCGTGGCGACACGACGTCTCACCCTCAGGATAGCAGGGACAATGCCTGGCGAGCATAGGCCGCCCGCCGGTCGGCTACGTGATTGAGAATTAAAAGAGCACCGCTCCCCCGTCAGCTCTGGCGCCGGTCACAACAGCTTCCTCATCGCCAGTTGAGTCGCCGAGGGCATCAGTGACCGCTTCTGCTCGAAGAGACGACAAAAGAGTCTGTAGTTGAAAGTCAGGAACTCGCCTTCGCTTGCCACATGGTCTGGGTAATAGCTCAAATCTTCGACAGCGTCTTGCAGACTTGGCGCCGAAGGGCTTGAGAGCCTCCCCAGTAGACCGGCTTACGCACAATGGCGTCTGCCCAGACGAATTTTCAGGCTAAACTTAAGAGCTCCTCCGCCGCCCGGAAAATCTCGGCTAGCCAGTGCTCCCAACCGCTGGGCACGAAGAGAATGGTTGGTGACGAGGACGATGGCCTGGCTTTGACGCTCCAGCTGCGAACTCGAAAGCAACTTCCAAACCAGCTCACAATGATCGACAAAAGAAAGGCGATCTCCACAGCACATTATCATGCAGCAGTGAAGCACAGTGGACCCGCTTAAAACCCTCCAGGCTTCTCAACACAAAAAGGAAAAGTTGTACGCTAAAGTTTGGAGACAATTTGGTGCCGCCAAAGTTACAACAATCATGGACGTGGAGATGCTTACCAAAGATGGAACAAATTGCCGTGTGAGAAAAGCACACAAAGGCACATACAGTTTGGCTCAATATACCATGATTACACTCTTTCAAATTTAGCGGGCGTATGAAAATTTCATTTGTGACTTACGTGCTCTTATCTAAAAAACAACTCATTGCACGCAGTCGGTTGTCTGATGCGGGTAACTGCTTCCGCAAAACAACTAAACTAACAACACTCACAATGCGTTTACAAATCTAGAAGGGAAAACCTGCTGCTACACGAACTAGCCGGGGAGATGACAAAGGAATATTACTTTAAAACCACAAATAAGCAAATGACCATGCTTCTCAGAAAATTTCCTTTCTCACTCTCTCCAGCTTACAGCTGTCCCTCACTTTTCAGTCGTGCACGTGGGTGGACGCTGTCTTGGCGGATTTCGAGAATGCCCGAGTCTACAACGAGCATATCCTACCAGCTGAACTGCAGCGTTGCGCCTCATTCGCGATTTCGGTGGGCTTCTGTCAGCTCGGCGGAAGGGATCCGAGCAACGCATGGGAAAGAGTGGCCATGCCCGTTTTGGGCTCACTCCTGGGCTCCGTTTAGCAATTGTGGCCTTTTTTCTTGGACCCCCTCGACACTCTTGTCCGAGCACAGCTTTAAACCTCTGCCGCGAGTTTTGTCGCGAGGATGCGTGCTGTGGCCTACCCTTTCGTCGCTTCGCTTTCTTACGGCAACGTTTGCGACCGACCCTTTTCTCACAACTAGAAAATTGATCTCGGGTTGCGTTACTGCTGGCTTTACACCTCAAGGGTACTTCTGCACCACCTGCCACCTTACTTCGGCCCTTCGGTCTCTTAGCACTGCTGTCATGTCGGGCCGATTCACCGGTGCTAAGCCTGCACTCGCTGGCGCCCTGAACCGTGTTGTGGATAGAACCGAAAGACCGGCGCTCCCCACGTATATTCATTCGCGAACTCGCTTTTCCCTTACTCTTCGTCCGGTTGCTCGGACGCATGCAAACTGACTTAGACGTCGATGCAAAGTGCCTGGTACTACTTGCTACGCTCAAAGGTTTTGCGCCCTCTTTTACACGCCTAGTACTGTTCGTCTCGCTCACGGCTCTCCGACGTCTCTTGCGTCTGCGCCACTTTTTTGCGTCTGTTTTCCGAGCCTCCTGATCGTATCTCACACTCGTGAACCCTCTCACAGCTTTCGTGAGCTGTCAAAGTCGCGCGGTCTAAATGATTTTCGACCAAATCATCTTTATTCTCACCCTCTAGATCGGCGGATAGCCGAAGACACTTCGCAACAATGCAGCTGTTTCCCTCTGAACCATCTCGCTCGCACTCCTGGGAGCTATCACCAACTGCACTGTTACCGTCACTCTCTATATTCGCTGCTTCTGAGCTTTCTCTGGTGTTCTTGCCTACTTCGACCTCATTTGCAAGATCCACCATCGCGACAAACGCAGTTGAGGTCTGTGCCAGATTGTCTACAGATATCCTAGCTTTTTTGCTAGCATCTAACTGGCACAGCACCTCGTAGCACACGCTCTGGCCTTTGTCGGCCTCTCTACTCAGCGCAGCACCTTTCGCAGCTTTCACATTTGGTTCGTCTTCGAACCTGCTGCGCTCTTCACACGTGCTAGCCTTCTCTATAGCTCTGAACTGCACCTTACTCGTTTGAACATCGTACTTCTCTTGAGCTACACTTACGGATGGCTGAATTTTCCATCTCATTGCCTCAATTTTCTGTTTCAATTGTTCGAGCACTAAGGCGCGTGCTCGATCACGCTCTTTTTTATTCCTTTTCCGTGCCTCTCTTTCGCGTTCCTCTCGTTTCCGTTCCTCCATTTTCAGTTTTTGTTCTGGCAATCTTTTGAAAGCTTTTAACGCGTATCCAATATCCTCCTCACTGGCGCTTTCCAAAATTAGCTCTAAAATTTCTGACCTGCCCATTCCTTCCTTAATCTTAATACCAAGTTCTTCACAAATGTACAAAAGACCATCTTTTAGCAGTGTCTTCACCTCCATGAATGCCGTTGTACTTTTGTCCTGCATTTCACACATAATTAGGTGATCCCTACAGCTCAAAACTCACAAAAGGTAATCTCCCTAATTCACACACAATCCAGCTTCTAATAAACTCACACAATTGAAGCCTGGAAAGTCAAAGCAAAGACTAAGCACTCACCACAGCACAGCACCATGTCGTGAAGTTCATCTCACCACTGCCAACCAGTTGTAATGAATGGGAAGAGGAAGTTGCAGATGGCAGCATCTCCCGCTGCCACCAGTTGTTGCGAATGGGGGTCTACCCGGTCTCTCGTGTTAGCGTGGTGTAACCGGGTGGAGGAAACGAACGCTGACAAGAAGGGGATACGAAAAACAAACAGGTTCATGGCACTATTTACACATATTTACAGCAAAGAAAGCTTAGGGGTTTCCCGAACCACGAGCGTGGTGGTTAAACGTTACATAGTTCAGAGCGACGTCCAGCACTCTTCGGCATAGTTTTAAGCCCTGTCGGGCGCCTCCTCTCCGAGTGGAACACCAATCACACACACACAACAGCTGAGGGGAATGAGCATGCACGGTCCACGTGAACGTCCAATATTGAGTCGTGATTACTGCACTGCAAGGTGGCGCCAGTGGGGCTCTTCGTCATCGTGTGTGTGCCGCTAGTCGAGAGGTCCCACGATCCTGACAGCTTACATCAAAGGGTCCGCCGATTTGTTCACTCAATTAGCGGGGCGATTTGCGGCGGCCGCCATGGTCTCTTCCAAGGAAGATGCTGTCTTTGTGGTCCTCTCGGGAACGGTTTACGGCGTCGTGGCGACACGACGTCTTACCCTCGGGCTAGCAGGGACAATGCCTGGCGAGCATAGGCCGCCCGCCGGTCGGCTACGTGATTGAGAATTAAAAGAGCACCGCTCCCCCGTCAGCTGTGGCGCCGGTCACAACAGCTTCCCCATCGCCAGTTGAGTCGCCAAGGGCATCAGTCACCGCTTCTGTTCGAAGAGACGACGAAAGGGTCTGCAGTTGAAAGCCAGGAACTCGCCTTCGCTTGCCACATGGTCTGGGTAATAGCTCAAATCTTCGACAGCGTCTGGCAGACTCGGCGCCGAAGGGATTGAGAGCCTCCCCAGTAGACCGGCTTACGCACAATGGCGTTTGCCCAGACGAATTTCCAGGCCAACCTAACAGCCGTCATAATCTGCGCGAGCTCGGCTTCTTCTCCTCGACGGCCAGGTCCCCCCCCCCCTCCAGAGTTGACTCTAATTCCCCGTGAAATCTGCGACCTTATCACGATCGCTCCCATTCCGCGAAATGTACACTCTGATTACAACAGAGGCAGGCACCTTGTGCTGTTGACCGCCATTCTCAAGCGCACAGACATGGAAGCGAACAACGTCTCGTTCATGGACACCGCTGCCTATCACAAAAACCAAGCCTTCGCCGCGGTCGTGGTATCATCCGCACAGCAGATTCTTAACTCTGTCACAATCCTCACCCGAAACCCCGAAGTAGCGGAGCAAGTAGCTATAAGTATAGATATGCTCGACAGCAAACAAGAACTCATCTACAGCGACTCCAGGCTGGCCATCAAAGCCTTCGAACGCGTAGTCATCTCCGACCAGGCGTTACGTATCCTGCGCAGAGCGCACCCGAGTGCCCTGAAGCACCACATTGTCATCTGGTTCCCCCACCCATCTCGGCCAGGTGTCGGGTTTTCCATGCAACCTCAACGAGATCACCCATTATGCAGCGCGCGCAATTACCGGCTGCACTGCCACAAGGCTACCCCATCCTGCTGATTTAGAAACCAGTCGGGATGCACCCATTACGTACAACGTCATAACAAAGCACTTTTACCTTGAATGCCGCATTTTGCCACCCCCACATCCTAAACTAAACCGACTGCAAGCATTGACCCTACGCCTGTTACAGACACACACGTACCCAAACCTTGCCACGCTTTACGTTTATTGTCCTTATATGCGTACCCCAGCGACACATGCCCCTCATGTGGACACATGGCGACACTCAAATGTATGCTCTGGGAGTGTAGAAATATTCCTCCTAACTCCACCTCAAACAAGTGGAAGAGGTACCTCAGGAGCTCAGTTCTCGCCGACCAGCAATGGGCCATCCAGCAGGGCCACGAAGCAGCCGCCAGGTACTCCCTGTCGATTCCTACGTGGGAGACGCCCACCACGCGCTAACCACGTGCTGCAGGACTAAAATAAAGTATTCTTCATTGCATTCCATAAAAAGAATCGGTTCGAGTGAGAATCTAACCCGAGCCATGCGCGTGTAAAAATGTTCTACGACAGAGCGATGATACTGACTTGAAATGCTTCGAAAAAAAAAACACTATATGAGTACCATATAGTGCAAAGAGTCTCTTCAATAAATGTAAGACGGTGTGGCAGAAGCGTAGAATTGCACCAAACATAAAAGCATTTAAATTGCAGTCAGCGTATTTTAATCGCCTTCCCACTGCAAGGCTTTCAAATATATTTCATCATCAGCTGCCAGAGCATTAACAAAATAAGCAGGTGCGTAGGTTCACGTATTGCCTTATGAACGCGTAGTGGGCCCTCCGCTCATGCACGAAGGAAATAATCAGGGCGTAGTGGGTGCTCAACAACTCTACTTCCAGTAGGCATTCCACAGGAGGACTTGAAACGCCCAATATTACGCGCACAGTCATTCTTTGCTTAAGCACTGTAGAGACATGCTCCGAGAACGGAAGCTAGGCTACCAATCGAAAGGATTATGTGCGTTGGACCCGATTATGCTGTCGCTTTCTATTCTTATCGCGAAGCTCAAGTGACTTCCAAGTTTTGGGCCTCCTAATTATTACAACCGTAGAACCTGTGAGGCTGTGTTTAGGTGCAAAAAGCTTCACAAGTGAGACGTATACCACTCGATGCAGCTAAGAATGCCATTGCACGAGATAATAATAATAATAATAATGATAATAATAATAATAACAATAATTGTTGCTTCACGTTCCAAAACCACGATGTGATTACAAGAGACACTGTAGTGAAAGACTGGAAATTTGGGCCATTCGGGGTCCTTTAACCAGCATTGACATCGCACATTGGGTGGGCCACTACGATTTTGCCTCTATTGAAATGCGACTGCTACGGCCAGGATCGAACCCACGACCTTCGAATCGGCAGCCGAACATCGCAGCCATTGCTCCACCATGGCGGTTACCACTGTGCTAGAAACAATGCGGTTATGTGCTCACAGTTCTATTAAAGATTTCTCACTGTAGGTCCAACTTATTTTCATCAATCATGGCGTCTACAAACTAGCACAAATGAAATAAATCCTGCTGAGAAGTATCGCTCCTTTGAAACACATATTGGCATCAGTTGCAACCACTCTCTACGCACACGGGCCGCAACTTACAAAGGACCGCAGTGTGTGCAAGGGAAAACGAAAGAAAAGCCAAAAAGGTACGAAACATAATATAAAACTCTGGAGTGAAGTGTAAAAAGTTAAGGCAGTATTGCATGCCCCTTTAGGAAACCCCCATTAATCTGTGGGTAATAGCAATAGGTGTAACACGTAGGTGCAGTGTGTTCTTGCATATATGTAGTTGATTGTTTCATCTACATGGATATATATGAAGCCTGCACAATTCGTTCAGCAGCCACAGTCCAAATCCACGCGCATCTATCCACGTTTACTGATATTCGAACATCTCCCACACGGTAATGAGGCACGCGATCCTAATTAGACCCTTCCGGCAACTGAAGTCGCTAACATGCCCTTTGGTACGGCATACTCTGAATGCCGCATAAATATTGCATGAACATATATCGACTACATATTCAATGTAGTCGATATGCACTCTCTCAAAGCAACGTCATTAAAAGCCAGAAATATCACCTCCCAAGCACTTCGTAACAAACGTTTAACCAGGAAAAACTAAAGTGCCGCGGAAGACACTCCCGCCGAAAGGAGGCGTTTCCTCCGGCGACCACGCTCTCGCAATCATCAACGCTGTTGTTGTGTTCTTCGGCATGCCATTGTTTCAAGCGTTTAACATCGTAAGCTGACTCAGAGGCCTGGTTTCCGCAATTCACACGCCACCGACGCTTGAATTCCCGTTCATGATTTATCGCAGCTTTGTAATGCTCCCGGAACATCTGCACGCAGTTGCTGCTGGCACTCTGTCTCCCGTCCCTGTTATTTGCCCGGAGTGCAGCGTGGGCCCGGGGAATGTGAGCTGTCTCGCGTTTCTATGGTCGGCACTCTTGTAAAGTTCTTTGTTCGAAAATTCGTAGGATTTATCACTTACCTGTGTGAAAGAGACTGATACGCATGCACTCGGCGCGGCGGCTGCGACGAGATGGACGACGTCACACATAACATAGCCAATGGCGCACGTGCTTGGGTACGACGCTGACAACGACGCAATTTATAGCACAGCCAATGAAGACCACTCGTGAAACTGATGCCGAAGGGTTATTCGTTTCTTTCAGCCATACCCAGCATTTGCTGTAAAGCGCAAATGAAGGCTTCGCAAAGGTGTCCGCTTTCCAATAATAGAACCAACGCTTGTGCTCATACATATTATGGTGTATTGAAATGGGGCATTTTGCCGTCTTCACACTAATACAATAGGACAGCGGTGGTCGTTTTTGCGATGACGCCACCAGTGGTCTCCATTATCGAATGGTGTGCTCAGCGCGCGTAAATCAAATTGCATTGCCGACCTTCATGCAGTTTTTGAGTAAAATAGCCACATAACACGATTGAATTTAAAAGTATCTACAAAGCTGAACCACACCCAACACAACAGGATGCATTATTGAGATAAATAATGCTGCTTCTGCGTAGCCCGAGCTCGCTGAAAGCGTATTCGCAGAACAGAGTCCAAGATTCTCTGCTTGCCTACTGTTTTTATTTCAAAACGCAGAAAAAGCACATTGCTATTCATTTTATTCATATGTACCCCGGCCTACCTACCACACTAACGAAGTCATGCGACGAAACAATCGTGGAGGCCCTGAAGCATAACGTTATCAGTGGGAGAGTTCCACGACCACCTTAGCCAGGAGAGAAAGCAGTCACGATGTTAAACAAAAATTATCGCTCAATGACGTACTGATCTACTACTGTATACAATTTACAAATATTTTTATACATTTTACGACCAGTGTGGACACTACAACTACCAATCTCGGAGGCTTTGTATTTCAGCTTCTCATAAATTACTTCTGAAAGTGCCGACGGGTGGCGGTATGCTAGTGCCGTGTGCTGGCTGAACTTCATCGCAAAAAGATCCATTTTTTCGGTGCCATGTGGCAGACTGCCCAATTCGAGTGCACCACATGCATACACTACAGAACAGCGCTGAAGGAACGCAAGAGGCAGGGTAAATCGTAAATGCTCAGAGGCGTTCCGATTCCGGCTGGTATGCTTCTCATTTCATCAAAGCGCTCAGTTGCGTGACATCCGAGTGTAGACGTAGTGGCCTTTCTGTGGTTTATATTGCAGCCATTTTATTCTTAGATGCTATTGCAGCAGACAGATGAGAAACATAATTGGTGTGTGTGAAGGCGGTACTACTCTGCCGATGACATGTCACCCGCTAACATGACGCGAAGGGCAAATCACGTAACTGCGTCGTCAACGAACCTAATCGTTGCTTTGTCACATTGCAGTGTCCATGGCGTTTTCTACAATATGACTTAGAAATCCTACGCATTAACAAATAAAGTCATCATCATCATCAGCCCGACTACGTCCACTGCAGGACAAAGGCCTCTCCCATGTTCCGCCAGTTAACTCGGTCTTGTGCTTGCTGCTGCCAATTTATACCCGCAAACTTCCTAATCTGATCTGCCCACCTAACCTACTATCTCCCCCTAACCCACTTGCCTTCTCTGAGAATCCAGTTAGTTACCCTTAACGACCAGCGGTTATCCTGTCTACGCGCTACATGCCCGGCCCATGTCCATTTCTTCATCTTGATTTCAGCTATGATATACTTAACCCCCATTTGTTCCCTAATCCACTCTGCTCTCTTTTTGTCTCTTAAGGTTACACCTACCATTTTTCTTTCCATTGCTCGCTGCGTCATCCTCAATTTAAGTTGAACCCTCTTTGTATGTCTCCAAGTTTCTGCACCATAGCTGAGTATTGTCCACATACAGCTGTTATATACCTTCCCCTTGAGGGTTATTGGCAATCCACCAATATCCCTCAAGGGGAAGGTATATACCAGTATATACCTATAACAGTATATATATATAACAGTATATATTTCGCAAGCACTTGAGAGTGCTTGCGAAATATGCTCCACCCCATTCTTATTCTTCTAGTTGCTTCAATCTCGTGGTTCGGCCCCACAGTTATTACCTGCCCTAAGTAGACATAGTCTTTTACAACTTCAAGTGCACTATTACCTGTAACACCAATACCATAACAAATGAAATGCTCACAGTTTTTTAGCGGCGAAGCTCCTTACGTAGTGGGTCATACGTCCCTTGTCGTCGTCGTGAAGCTACCTCTCGTTTAATACTCAGAATGCCCGCTGGGTAACGGTACTTGTACATGACGAATGAATGATAAAAAAATGCGAGATGGTGGTACTTCGAGTATTTTTCACCAGATGGATGGAGGGATTGACGGGCGGATGAACGGACAGAAAGGCAGACGGATGAATGGGCGTATGAACGCACGGACAATCGCACGGATGGACGGATGAACGAATGGACGAACGGACTCACTAACGGACGCACAGACGGATGGATGCACGGATGCTTCCCCCACTTATCATCATTCACTGCGTGGATATACTGTGATTGTTTTTCTTTCTGTAAGGACCGCTTTTCAACGCTTCTAAATAGCAACCCCGGCCCCGCCAAGCAGGAGCACTGTGAAAAAAAAATGGTGAAAGAGATGTAAAGCACGTTTGTAAAGTTTCTTGAATGTGTTACACCAGTAGCGAAGCAGGTAGGGCACCCGGAAACTACTGTCACTATACGAGAGGTCGAGGTCTTTACGGCTGGGTCATCCGAATCAACAAACGGTAGAGTAGATCTTAGAATCCATGACACACACGCAGCTGAGAGTTAACCAAGAACGAGACACTTTTTATAAAATTCTTTAATAAGAAAATAAATTTCGTTTATTTCTAAGAGCCTTCTTTGCAATTTTTTTCAATTATTGGTGTGTAATATATCGACGTTATAGCCAAGACGGAAAGAACATTAAAGATGTCATAGCAGAACCAAACACTTTCATGCTGAAAAAAAAATGAGTTCAGCAAGGCAACAGGCATTGATTACGTCGAATGAAATTCTAATTTGCGTTTTGACCCTAGGTTCTCGCATTCTAAAGCTTGCATCCGGTGGTTCCACGTGGTAGTGAGGCAGTTGGTATTTCATTACAAGTGCCCAACGAGGATTACCAGGCAGGAATGAGTTGAAGCCTTGCCGTAAAACTTAATTCATTTTTGACCATTTTCAAGGTTGGAAACGAAAATGTATGCGCAAAATAACAGTCGACGAGACATAGAGAGAAGTAACGGCTACAACAGTAGCACAAACGACAACAACATTCTTAGGGTGTTCGCTTCTCTTTAGATAATGCCCCCAAACAAAGAATCCACACCACTCTGCCCGGATTGGTGGACAAGAGTCACGTCAACTGGCCCGAATTTGGTAGCCGTTCAGGTAGTCAAATTTGGTAGCTTCTGAAGTGTCAGGCATTCATGGAAAAGTCGTGTAACTCTTGTTAAATCACCAGTTGCGGGGACGCTCATGACACCCATACAACCATAAATTCATACATATACTAAAGGGCTCGGAGAAACAACGAAGAAAACATGTGAGTTTCACACTCAGCCGTGCAAGCCTTTTAACAGTCAAACTGCACGATTCTAACGATTATTCTCGTTGTGTCTAGATTTTTCAGGCCTTAGCTAGTGAATGCAAGTTGTTGCTGAGTTGCTCCTAGGTCGTTGCCGAGTTTTAACTAGGTTGTTCTTACGTTGATCCTCAGTGAGCAGAGACTCGACTTAAACCACAGACCATCACAGACACGACACGGACGTCCAAATCCGAAACACAGATCTCGCGCTGAAACCGGGTGATCGTACCTCTCCTATATCTACAGTCATATTGCCGTTAGCGTAGGCCTTCTATCGCTTCGGGATCTTCTCGCAGTCATTGTTGCCTTTGCCATTCCCTAGACGTGCTCGGTTTCTCCTGCTCACCATCATCGCTTCGTCGTATTTAATTGCACTAAGTGTTGCCTTCTTGATTTTTAGTTCATTTTAGTAAGCCAGTTTCAGTGGATAGACAGCCTTGCACTAGCGGTGCCGAAACTTCGAAAGACAGTGGAGCGAGTGGCCTAAATTTTTTTCCTTCATTTTCTCTTTCGTTCTTTGCTGCTTTTTCACATACTTTTTGTCTCTCTCTGTTTTTCTCTTGATATTTTTTCTCGCACATTCTCTGTATCTTCCTTCTTTTTCTTTAAGCATCCATCTATATTTTTCGCTCTTTCAATTTTTTCCTTCGCTCTGTCTTTATGTCTCGCTCTTTCACCAGTTATAGCTTATTCTTCTTCATGCTATCTGTTTCTTGGTCTTTCCAGTTTTTTTGTTTCTTTCTGTTTTTTTCTCGCTCAATAATTTTACATCTGATTTTTGTTTCTATTTCATTCTGTGTATTTCTAATTTCTCTCCATCTATTTTTCTCTCATTTACCATCTTTTTTTCTTTTTTATCGTTTCCTCTTTTTATTTCTTTCTCTCCATTTCTCTCTATGTCTCCTCTTTCTCTCTCTGTCTTTCTGTCTCTGCTCGTGCTCTTTCACCCATCCAAGTTATTGCATCTCACGCTGAACAAACCGGCGCAGTGGTAAAGCGTCGAGAGCACTTTTTCATAGAGTGAAGCCGGTGGTTGAAGAGAGAGCGCGCCAGCCGATTTGCAGCACTGCACATGCTAGTACCAATGTTGGCGTTACGCATGGCGAATATCTTCCAGACTAAGCTGTTCCCTTG
Source organism: Rhipicephalus annulatus (assembly GCA_013436015.1). NCBI lineage: Eukaryota > Metazoa > Arthropoda > Arachnida > Ixodida > Ixodidae > Rhipicephalus > Rhipicephalus annulatus. Next base: position 32,161 of record WOVY01003201.1, on the reverse strand, counting down.
TGAGAATGGCACCAACTTTTCCAGGCGCGAGGGTATTCGCAAACCGCTACGCCATGATATCGTTTCTGGATTGGCTTTACCGCGGCGTGAACAATTAGGCACACTTCACATAGGTGTTTACACATTTTGGTTGTGGCCTGATTTCTACAACTATAAACTAGCACACCTAAAGCCAATACATTACTGAAATGGTGAATGATATGTCAGCATAGATTGTATCTCATCAGTGCGACAGAAGGCGAACAAATACAGCATTTTGATTGATTTAGGAGGTGATATTCACTGCGAACAATATAGTAGTTTAAAAACACGCAGGCATTTATAGCTGGTACTGCCATCTAAATATCTTGTGAACTTTCCATAAGTGTGAGAAAAGACTTTATGATATAGCAAGGTCTACCCTTGAATATTTGGAGTGGTTACATGGTCGTAGCATCGTAAATAACACGGACGAAAAATGACTGTAGGTAATTTTCAAGGATTCGCTTTTTTACTAGAAGAACACCTAACGAAAACCAGCTAGTTTTCACTACGTACGTAAAAAGGGGCACATAAGCATTTACTGGTGAGTGAAAGATTTATTATTAGGTGGAAAAAATAAGGGAAACTTGGCAAACTACGCAGATCACCTATTTCGCTTCAGTTCCTAGTTAACGTTTGTTGCGTCTATTTCTTAGTTTGTGTATTTCGCGCTGCTGTAATCATAAAAAACTTTATAACAGTGTTTGAGCCTGTGCGCATGTCAAGTTTTCTTTGACAAGCAATAGACCCACAACTCCTTTATACCTCGAACACCAACAACCTCCTCTAATATTCACTGAAGATTGTTCTTTGACCACACGTCTGTGCAGCAGGACGACGAATAGTATCTGAATAACCTCAAAAGAGATCTCTTATCCACCGCTCTTTTTTTAGCACCTGCTTACTCTAAGAACGCAGTCATTAGTCCTTTTGGATGTGTGCCAACGCCATTGTTTTCGCAGCACTAAATCACGTTCGTGTTCTAAACACTCAAGAGTATAGAATACAGAACGAACCTAATTCGACACAGATAGAACTACTGTACCCGCGTTTTGTTTCCCGTCCCATTATACACAGACTTATAACCATGAGTACGTACAAGCCATTGATCACCTGTTAATGAAGTTTATTCAGAGGCCACTGCACTATCGCAACAAATCACCAAACGCAAGCTTATAATATTTTGCAACTGTACATTAGAAGCCATAAGCATGCTTTTGCAACACTAAAGTCTTTCTCTTTTAGGTTGCACACTACGATCAAGTAAGCGCGTACATACTTCTATTTAAATTTGTTTCTCTAGTTGTTCGGAATTTTTCGTTCAATATTCAACCAAAGACGACGAGTGTGTATGTGAAACTTACCTACTTGAACTTTTGATGTGAATATTGCTGGCTGAGGCAGTTTACGCACTGGGGAGAAAGAAAGCAGTTAACATAAATTAGCTGTTTCATTTCCGACAAATTACGCTTAAAAGCGGTTTTTCTGTGCGTACCGTGCTGCATAGAGAAAACGGTACGCATTATGGCTGGTTGGTTCATGATTACTGGCGGTAAAACAGCGTAAAACACTGGGTGAAGATGGGACACAGGAATCAACGCCATGTTCTCTTTCTTTCTTTCTTCCTATCTATTTACTTATGCTTTGGGGATGGGTCTTTCTCCCTCTTTTTCCCTCAACGTTTTCGAACAGTTCAGTAAACAGGACTCGCGAGCTTTTTTCCGGGTAATTTATAGAATAATCTCTCTGTAAGACTACGTATAGTCCCGCAGATTCGCTATGCCCAAATATTTTTTCTTAGTTTTTTTTTTCAAGACTGCGTCAGAGCAGCTGGTACACACCTTGATGCCTTTTTCTTTCCTTTCGCTTTAACAAGCGCGCGGGAAGCCGCATAGGATGTCTCAATAGCAAATAGCCAGAGCCTTGCAACAAGGTTACAAGGTTGAGCACTTTGGCACTTCCTCATGTTAGTTTTGTTTTAATGTGTGGGCTACTGCATTACTTCTTTTGGGCTAACTGACTCATTGTAAAGCAAGGAAATTCTCTCCACAGAAAAGACACACAAGCGCTGTTCATTTCTTTTTCTGTGTTGTATTTCTGGCGGGTGTGACTTCGCGATGTTACTCCCTTGCATCTTGAACGAATATTAGCGCGGCAAAAACGGGGACGAGAAGACAATATACAAAGCCCACCACGGAAGTCTAGTGGCTACGACACTCGACTGCTGACCTGCAAGTCGCGGGATTGATTCCCGGCTGCGTCGGCTGCATTTTCGATGGAAGCGAAAATGCTGTAGGCCCGTGTGGTCTCGTTTAGGGGCACGTTAAACAACCACAGGTGGTCGAAATTTCTCGAGCCCTTCGCTACGGCATCTCTCATAGTCATATAGTGGTTTTGGGACGTTACACCCCACATAATAATAGAAGTGACAAACTACACCATGGACTTGCAACTAACTTTTATTGCAAAAAGAAGCGGAATCAATAACATCTATTTTTTTCTCGTCCCAGTTTTTGTCGCGCTGAAATTCGTTGAAGATGGAAGCACACCAACTCACCCAATTGTCCACTCTGGTGTAACTGCCTTGATCCACATTGTGGGCGGTTGCTTCCCGTTCACTCGTGCGCTGAAGTTTCCCGCATCGATTAGCTTACTCGGGCTTCCGGGCTTTGCTACGCAATTAAAGTTCTATGTTAACATCAACCACCAACACCCCGCCGCTGACGGGATGACGGTAGTTGCGCTTCTGCGCACCGTGGTGACTTTTGTTAGATCTCGTGGTAAGCTCCATCCCACCACCGCCACAACTCGCTTAAGGGCGGGGTTACGTCATAACTAAACTCCGCTTTCTAACAATTACAAATCTACGGGTTAGAAAAGAGAGCTGCTCAGGAGACAGGGAAAGATAAACAAGCAGGTTTCGTTGGGCATTTCACACTTGTCTACCTAGAAAGAGTGCAGTGATGAGTGACTGGATGAGCCACTAACCTTTGGCTAAGAGCCTCAGAGGCTACAGCTGCAGCGCAGAGCCCGCCTTTACGTCCCTTTCACTCAGTGACATGCTTATAACAGCTCCAGCCGAAACTCCTTACATATAGTTGCCAATCACACACAAGACGCCTCACACCAGTACGCCAGCTGCATGATAACGCAACCATGTCCGAGACGAGTCGTTGCACTGTGTTAACTTAGCAAAGTTCTAGCGGTCAATGGCACTTACGCCGCGTTAGACCAGGAGATCGCCTGAGTTTCTCCGCCGCTTATCAGGCCAGTAGAATCGTGGCATGCCATACAAACTATAGCGGCTCATTGTGAAGATGTCACCAGCTGTAGACATCGTCGCGCTTCTCATTTGAGCTCGCGTGCACCTCCTTGTTGAAATTCCGTCTCCGGTATTCATCACGGTGTCCCCAGTCGTGTGGGAAGTCTCCGCCGTCCAACTTTGCAGATGACGAGGTGCCAGTGAGGCTCATAACACGCTACCTACATTACACAGCGGACTGCCTACATGGTGAGCATTGGTCGCTGCGTACACGACAAACTGAAATGCACGCTCGTTTTCATGCACCCAGGGCTGGGCAGTACTGCGATATAAGAGTATAGCGAGAGCACTTCAGAAATACTTCTCGGCATCTGTATTTCTGTATCGAGATAGATCGAGAAGATGAATAAAACTAAATCTGCTTGGTTAGGTGGTGGCGCTTTCATGGTAGTTTCACTGCACTTAGATTTCACAAACGTATTCTGGCTTGCTTTCAGCTTTTTCTTTTTTTCCCGTACCGAGTAGTATTGTGTTATGAGCAGACTTTATCAACGCATGCAAAATCGGTCCCACCTAAAAGGTGGGGGGAATGTGTTCAACGTGACGTCGCACAATCAGGTCATCCGATTATAGCATGGCATGGTTACAGGGCCACTCACCAGGCTGTCGAAATATAAGACTGAATATTCCATCCTGATATTTTTTGTCTTTGTTGCACACTTTTGTGGCGCCAATAGTAGTCCCCGTAACGTAGTTAATGTACATGCTCCCCATTGGTCCACACACGCAAAAAATCAGATGTGATTTCTCTTCTGCTCTGATTTGCCATGCAGCTGTCTATACGTTCTTCCTTGTCTCACATGAATATTGTGCCTTATAAACGGATAGCACTTCATTTTGTATGTTTGCAACTGCGCAAACGGCAATAATAGCGTGTAGCCTATAAACGTGAAATCCTGATAGGCTCTAGCTCATAGTGCTGACATTGTTCACTTTCTTTTAAGAACTAAGGTGCTAGGAGGATGCGTGTGCGTAAGGTAGCGAAGGAGAGGAGAAAGTCACCTCCTGTCCTCGTCTTTGAACGCGGGGTGGGGAGTGTCCTTTTAAATATGCACCAATCACAGATGCGGCGCCACACCAATTGACGTGTAAGAATCTGCGATGCCTCCGAAGTTGGAGAAAGAATTTGAGAAGGCCGGGGAGGGCTCAGCAGTGCAAATCCTTGGTAGGTGCTGAAAACTTTCATAGGGAAAGCTGGGTCAATTATTCAACTGGGAAGAAAAGGGAGATGCCTCTCGCCTTCGAGTCCTCGAACGCGAATGCACAAGGGAGCCGGCGGTTTCTTTCCGTGGTATGACCACGCATAAGCACAGCTGTCTCTAAGTTCAATGCGATGCAGCCTACATCATGCGGCACATGTGTGTGCGTATGTGATGTGCATAGGGGGCATTTGTTCTCTTCCGAATGTAACTTTAGAAGAACGTAATATCATAATTGAAACTGTTACTTCTATTTCAGTACAGAAGTTCATGAGAAGATGGAAGCCTGAAGTGATGTGAAATCTTCGACGACTATCTTGCTGGAGGCAACGTTTCAACAACTGAGCTTGTCCTTATCACGATAGCAACTTTTTGACGAATGCAAGTCCCCTTGACGGAACGCGCTAGACCAAGTGGCTGAACGGTATTTCATCCTTGGTATATTTTTATGTTCTACTAGACGACAGTGAAATAAAATTTAGAAGTTTGTTCTACTTTCACGACAAGACATTATTGCTTACTTATCATTTTTGGTTACCTTTCATATCCGGACATAGGTAGTCCGGACAACACAAAGGATGGTTGCCAAACTTTCGCTTAACTGGCACAACAGCTTTGCATTGCGTCCAGTTGAGGTCCTCCTGGTGTAAGCACCTGTGATTACGACGAAATAAGGCACACATTTGCTATTCAGGTAGCTCCAAGCCTAAACCATGCAACAACTGTCCCCGTATCTGCTCGACGCCACCCTGCAAGCTTGCCTATGACGGAAGTATATAGCATTTACTTCATTTGATTAACCACGTGGGAACAGTAAATAAAGATATGATAACTAATACCTTGAGAAGAAGGTACCGCACTGTGTCAGTCACACTCTGAAAGTTTGATACCACCACGACTTATGTGTAGGCTTGCATATTTAGAAATTGCTGTTCGTGACCACTGTGCATGGCAGAAATAGCACGACGCATCAGTGTAGTTATTATTATTCTAAGTTACCATTTTTATCAGCATATATCTAGACCAACTGGAAAACAACGGCATCTCGTGTTGATCTTCTATGACACTTAAAAGAGCTGGTTCATTGCGACGAAAGCCTCAAAATTTTCGTATCTTATCGTACTGCATAACTCTGCAATATGCGCGGTTGTTTCCTTACTTCGCATTAGGTAAGGTTATCGCTTAAATATGGGAACGGTTGGTTATCTAGGTTATTTGCGATACAAGTAACACCTCTTTACCTTCTTTTTCCTTATGATTTTTACTAAAAAATAAACTCTCCATGCAAACTTCTTGTTCAAGCCACCATGCTATTACTGTGTCTATTATCCACACGTCTTCATGTTTTCTTTTCATTGCCTGCTGACCTCTACTAAAGTGTTTTTCGAGCCTTTCTTTAGTTTTCATGTTATTGCCACTGTACACTGGTGCCGTTGATATTAAGTGCCTACTTTCTTCAAGTATATCAGTAGGGTACCATTTATTATTCGGTAATGCTTGTCCTATGCACTCCAACTCGCGGCTCTCCCCCCAATAATCCATTTTTTCGTTTCACCTCTTAATGATTCCCGGAGTCCTACGTAAAACGAGCCTTTCACACATACTATACGCTAACTGCAAGTCAGCAAATCTGTTTTACCTGGCCATTTCGAGAACTTTAATCAAAGCTACCCTCGTAGGAGGCCCATATTCAATGCGTACAAAAGTGACCATTTCTCCTGTCTACTGACGTCATCTGTTTCTATGCCACCTGTACAAACAGCTGGGGATGAACGAGATGTAGTAGTGCATAAGAAGATAACTTGATAAAGCAAAATGAAGATCAGCACAAAAAGTAGTAAAGCTTTCTTCGTAACCACAGACATGACATCCAGCACTTTAAAATAGTAAGAAAGAAAATAAAGCTTTATTTCGTCCTGTGGAACGCGACCGGGTCGAGCCCCCGGCTCAGTCCCACGTATGGACCGACAAGCTGAGCCTGCAAGCCACCTCGCTACACAGGTCATCCAATCCCTTATGAACCGCGCTGAAAGTAACTGCTGCGCGGATCCAATCAGGAAGGGAAGAACCCCTTCACGGGGTGGAGGCAAGTAATGAATTCATCGACTAAAAAAGGGTGGCTCACAATTATTCGTATATATGTTTATCAACATGGTAAGTCTGTGTGCTATCACGTGCCTGAGCTTGGTGCACACGTCTTTAGGACTTCAATACATTCGACTAAGACGTAGATTGGTATCGCATTCGAGTCTTCTTTTGCAAATGCATGGGAGTTCATGTGATTTTTTTATGCCGGTGGCCACCTTACGTTTCACTTTGACGAACGGATGGGTGTGCCAACTGTTTTCTTGTAGAGTCGGTATAAAAATGCCTAGGTATTTGAAGGCTTCTGTGGATGAAGGCTTTTACAAAGTTTTGCCTCGAATTCTGTGCGCCTATGCAGCAGAAAGGCTGTGCATTCAGTGTCATTTCCTTTGATTTTCAACCACGCTGTTATATTTAGGCGTATATATAATCCAAGTACAAGAAATGAATGTTAGAGACCGGCTTAAAAATAAGATGGTGTGAAAAACCGAGGAGGACAATTACACTTCGCATTCAAGAGTTGGATGCGATAGCATTATCGGACCATGTTTGTATAGCCTTCCCAATCGCAAGCCTCACTTCACTTCTCGGTGGAGATCAATATCGTGCCGCAAGGATAGACAACATGCGGACAATGACCGGCTCAATAAGTACGGGACATATCAAGCGAATTCGAATGTGATTTGTCGTATCGCTGTTCATGCGAACAACCGCATCCGACAGAAGTCCACCAGGTTCCAATAGTATGCAGTGGTGATTCGCAGGCTACGCGGACATCCAACTTGTTGAATTGTAGCCGCGCGGCTACCAAACAACTCTGGCAGCCCGAGCCATTAGCAGCTCGAGAGCACGACATGGGGTACCACTGGTGCGTCGGGTTCGTTTTCCGCCGCTCCGATAGCCCAGATTGCCCTGGTATTTGTGGATATTGTCACGTGTTCGTGATGTCGAATAAGGCAGCAGTCGGCGTGTCAAAACAAAGACTCTTAATATGGTGAAGCTGTGGCCAGGAAACTGAAGGTCAGACTACAGCAATACACGCTGACACTGATAGCAGTGAACGAAGCATCGGCCATCGATCAACTGATAAGCAGTGACATGCGTCGGCTTTCTTAAATGTGCTGTTGAATATTCCAGCGTCCCCGCTAGTGGTCACGTAAAAACAGTCGGTAATGTCCGCATTGTACGCGTAATCGCTTCGGAAGGTTTTGCGATTATGCCGATGTTTCTCAACCGGAGTGGTTGCGCAAGGCAGCACACGCACCTATGATGGCGTCATAACAAAACTTGAGTAAGCAGCGTGGCCACATCGTCGTTGCCAGTGACATGAAAATCTTGAATAACTGTTTTGACGTGAACTAATTTATGAGTGAATGCAGTGATGCTTGAATTGTGCCATTCTTTCAAGGCATTGTCTCTTTCCGAGCCACTAACGAGATTATGAGCCGTGAGGGAAGGATCATTTCTCCAAGTGGCACGTGCCGGCCGTCTAGGTGAACCTGCTTGTTTCGTTTCTACTTTATCTGTTCACATCGACGCCATCACGGAAACCAATTGCGCTGTGAACACGACACATAAGGGTACGAGTTTTTCTCGCATTGGCCAAAATAGGCGCCCGACGATAAACTCGGACTTGACCGCAAGCGACGCTACTGAGAGCTTAGGTTTCGCTAGGACGCTTGGAGTCAGGAGTAGCAAATGTGGGCGGTTGCGATGTTTATCACTCTCGAACACTTAGCTTTGTTGACAATGTTTTTGGAGAACGAAGCATGATTGTGCGAGGCTGCTTGCTTCGTGCTTATTGAAGAGGCTATGATGTCTTCCGAGCTTGCGAGCTTTGGTGCTGTATGCGGGCGGAGCTTGAGCGCTCGTGGCTCGTTCGCCCCGTGTGTCACAAATCGGAGTACAACACGTGCGACGACGCAAGTCGGATCGGATGCTGAATCGTGCCATGAGTCCAGCGCTATATGTATGCATGTGGTGTGACCAAACACCAGGAAGCACAGCCACATGGCTGGGCGCTACCGTTTAAAAGCTCGGCGTGGGCGCGTAGCGCCATCTCGCGGGTGTTATGTCAAGCCACTGAAGAACCTCCGAGAAGTACGCTTGCGGAACTTCGAAATGGCTCATATAAATAGCTCCCGTTAGTATGGAAGAGAATGTATGCATGGTGGCCGAGTACTTAAACGCATCACTCCATAGAGCAAGTGGTCGCAGGTTCTAATCCTCGGTCACACTCAACCAAACATTTCTAAATGTTTCTTTAATTGCATTTACCTCGCATTTTAGCTCACGGACAACGCTGATTTCTCGCACACTACCCTAGACGCCGCCACGCGACAATTTCTGCAAAATGAGCTCTTTAACGTTATTGCATTACCATCAGTCTAAGGGATCAAGTCTACCTGAGAATAATTCTAATACTTAACTAAGCGTTCGTGCTGGTAGACCCTTTTTCTTCCACCTATATTTGTTAAAAAAATTGAAACCGAATAGCTGTATTTTCTTTACAGCAGGCGTTTAATATCCCAGTGGTAAGTACAACTTTCAGAAGATTGTGCTGCTCTATTTCTAGCCATAAAATGTCGTAATTACCTCGAGGAAATGCTAAATGTATGTGCTTTAATATATACGACATCTCGGCCGTATACGTCATACCTACTTTGTCTTTTTTTAACAGCCCCTCTTGACGCTAACGTCCCCTCGAGCTATCTGAATCCCTGTGATAGGTCCAGCCGAGTTCACACTTTTCAACGTACGGCATGTGTTCAACCTTGCTCTTGTAATATGTAACGACTACAGTGATACCTACTCTTCAGCATGCAACGTTTACCATGAATGAAATGGCAAAATGGGAACGACATGAGTGTTCAGCAGTTTCAGTTCACAAATGTAAAATAGCTTTTTAGAAGGCCCACAATATCAAACTTACTGAGCAAGGAAGCATGAAACAGACAACATCATTCAATGCCTCAGTACTGACGAACAAAACATAAAGCAACTCCCTGATTGCAATATATTGCGCAACACACCTTCTGAGAAATGTAAATTTAGTTATCTCGAAATGGCGTCACGTCTATGACAATCCAAAGACCTTGTTCTTTCACAGCGTAAGGCTGTGACCCAGGAAAATGTTTTTTTTTTTCACCTTTTCAAATAGATGTAACTTCGCTTGACATTTATGTTCGTAAACGTGCAGCAGCAACTTCGAACGCCTGGTGCAAGCTGCTTCTGCGAAGTACGTACATTCACAATTTTTTTAAATGTTGTAACGGGGCCGTGATGCGGACGAAGGGGCAGACTGGTGTTCAGGTTAAACTGTTCATTGGCCGAACTTGTAGCCACGTAAAAGGAAAGTCAGTGAGACACTGGCACTGATAGCGGCAAACTGAGCGTCGGCCATCGATCAACTGAGAACTGCAGCGGCGAAACGCGTCAGAATTTATTCATGTGCCGTCAAATATTTCAGTATGATCACTGATTGATATGTGGGGTTTAACGTTCAAAAACCACCATATAATTATGAGAGACGCCGTAGTGGATAGCTCCGGAAATATCGACCACCTGGAGTTCTTTAACGTGCACCCAACTCTGAGCGCAGGGTTCAGTCAGATCACTGGCCATCGCGCAAGCTCTGGAATAATCTAGAGCGTTCGCGTCTCGCGAGCAATCTACATTGATGGTGAACCTTCTCGAACAATAACGCGCAGTTTGTGCGGAGCATTGCTTACAGGCATTGAGGGAGAAAACCGAATGAATCAATAGTATAAATAAGAAACGTGCGTGACAACAACCAGAATTGCGAAAAAATTATTCGAACTGGCTCTCGAGCTGCATATTGAGACTAGCACTACCTATTCAATTTCCTCTCGACCACACCTCATACCATTATTATTATCGTCGATTGATTTATATGTGGAGTTTAACGTTCCGAAACCACCATATGATTATGAGAGATGCCACAGTGGAGGGCTCCGGTAATTTCTACCACTTGGCGTTGTTTAACGGGCACCCAAATCTGAGCACACGGGCCTACAACACTTCCGCCTCCATTGGAAATTTAGGCGCCGTAGCCGTGATTTGATCCCGCGAACTGCGGGTCAGCAGCCGAGTACCTTAGCCACTAGACCACCGCGGCGGGGCATGATTATTATCGTTGTTCTGCATAGTGACCGCAACATTTTATTTAAAGTTGTGTCCGCAAACACCCTGTGGAAAAACGTAATTTTCTTGTGTATTCATGCATTGTTCACAGACGCCGCAATACCCGATCACTCCGCGACAAATGTAATTTTTGCAAAAGAATTACGGCTTAGTTGTACACTCATTTATGTGATGTGTCTTCTCACAACTTACGTTACAACTTCAACGGCACGTTTCTTGCGGTGACAAATTGCAGTACGGCAGGGCATATAACTTGAAAAGTGGTTGGCGAAGGCATTTCCACCATATTTGCACATCCCTGAAAGGAAAATGTATGGTCTAATTAAAAAAGATACTTTATTATTCTATCACAAATGAACTGATACATGATCTAAGATGAAGGCACACCAGATAAGGAACAAAACGAGGTATATTCCAGGAAGTCCTGCCCGATCATCTTTACGGCCCATAGTTTCGTTTCAATATCAACATATGACTGGCTGGACTCAAACTGGTATACAAGCTGGACGACGCTTATGCCCTTTTGTATAGATCTCTTTGAGATTCGTGTCTACAATATCGGAGTTTTGTGTCTATTCGAATCACTTACACTCATGTGACTTGCAATAAAATTTTATGATGAGAAATAGTAGACAGCGTAAGATACGGCTAGTCAAGTGGAGATAGGCTCATTTGCATTCTTGTAACGTTATTGGGGTGGGAAAAAGAAATCTCTAATATTAGCTTTCATATAATCTCTGGATGCCTGCTAGTCTCGGGCTTTTTGGGGTTTTTTTTGCTTATCGGGACTCCGGCAGCATTTCCGAAGCACGTATGGGGTGCAACCCACCTTGTCCAAGTTGAGTATCAATAAAATGTCAATTTGTGTTATATACGCACATGCCTCATGCATTTACAATGCCTAAGCTATTTATGTGGCGTTTTTTTACTACTGACAATAACGCTGGTTATGGTCAAACCGCTTGTTTCCAGTATGCTTGTGTTACCAAACTGACTTGAATCTATAATGCGACTGAAGTCTGTAAAGCTCATTACCGTAGATATTCCGGAGAACAATTTCGATTTGACAGTTATGTAATAGAACATTTCATTTGCACCTGAATTAATTTTCAAAAGCAGTCGAAATCAGTGCGGCTGAGTTAGGAGTATTTTACGCCATAAATAATGGTATCCTCATGTTTCTCTCGATGCCTTCCCGCGCTGAATGGGCGTAAAGGCAATGACTAAACCTGTATAATGAGTGGTCTTTCTAGGAAAAAAGGCGCGCCATTCTGGAGTGTTGGCAGCGCTTTGGAGCTTTGTCACGTTTGAATTTGTGGTGGCGAAATTACGACTGAAGCGCCTGTGCTTTTGGCCTGCTTTCGCACTTACAAATGCAGGCGAGAAATATGCGCAATAGACCTTTTTCATGACAGGTACAGCGCCCTTAGCGGCGAGAGCAAAAAGCAAATAGGTGCTGTTCCGGTCAACGTGACAGCGTGAGAGCTTGTGCGTTCTCTTGCACCCAGTACCTCCAAGAGGATGCGCCGGCAGGTTTTGGTGGCTACGAGTCACCAACAACGCCTCCTCTAGAAAGATGCCTAAGGAATGGTTCACGCTCCCAGCGGAGTTGGTCTACCTTCAGTTTTAAACAAGCGCGGTGCGGTGGCGCTCGCGACAGTTACTATCATCCCGGTGGCGGGTGGTACCAGCCAAGCGTTTTTCATCTGCGGTCAATAGGGGCACGTCAGTCGAGAGTTGTTCGAGACCTGCAACTGTACACCACTGTTTTGGAGGCTATGCAAAGTGTTGCGTTGTTGCACCGTCCACCACAGGTGACGCTAGTGACCGAGAACATTCTAAAATCAAGGAGCAATAGGGTGTGGCAGTTGTTTTCTTCTCATGCAGCAGGCATCTAAATAGAGGAGGCGTTGGTAACCAAAAATGTCTTGGGGCGGCGCCATTGAAGCATTTCCGGTACGTATGCGCAGATGGCGCTCGTCAAAAGGTCCATTCTGTAGCTGCTGTTGGCTTTGAGGATTCAGCAAAGGCCAGGAGTTGGGCAGGATAGAACTGAATTCCACCGTTGAATATGACAAAGATATGAATCAGGAGTTGGCGTGGAGCGAAGGAGGAGGAGGAGGAATGAATTTTACTATAAGAAAACAGCAGGTTTAGGTGGCCGGGCTTAAGCCTCCCATGAGGGGACGTCAAGGGCTTGCCTTGACGCTGCCTCACGGGCGTGCTGGGTCGCCCAGGTTTGGTCGTAAAAAGTGGGGCTCAGCAGAGCCTCATGGAGCTTCGACGAAAAGGTCATGGTGTTAGTGTGTCCGCACTGTGCCGGGCAATTCCACAGCATATGCGGAAGCGTAGCCGGGTGAGTGCCGCAGCACCGGCAGTGGGAGGTTATGTACACGTCCGGGAATATGAGGTGAAAGCGGGCAGGTGACGGATACGTGTTTGTTTGAAGTAGACGCAAAGTGGTGGCCTGTGCCCGGTTGAGCTTGGGGTGAGGGGAAGGAAAGGCTCGGCGTCTGAGGTGAAAGTTCTTAACCAGATCATTGTAGGTATTGGGGTTGTCCCTGGTGGCCATCTCGTCTCTAGTAGCTCCAGCGTGGTTGACAAGGCGTTGCGTAAGGGAGTGGGTAACCTCGTTGAGGTTGGGGAGCCGTGGGTGAACTGGGCCTGCGCGAGCGGAGATCCGTGTCAGGGTGTTCATGTTATCTTTGGAGTGTGGTGCCTGGCAGAGGATGCGAAGCGCTTGGGGAGAAATGTGGCCTTTGCTGTAGTTAGTGATGGCTGAGCGAGAGTCGCATACAATGGTGTCACAGGTGAGATCTAGAGTGGCGAGCGCGATGGCCACCTCTTCAGCCGTCTCGGCAGAGAAAGTAGTGGCGCTGGTTGCATGGCGTAGGACTCCTATGCGTGTGGCGACAGCTACAAAATGAATCGGCACTTTTTTTCAAATTTTGTTCAAGCCTCGCATTTGATAAGCGCGTCAAGGCACACCAAAGTCGTTCGAAATTCTCAGTGAATTTGGGAGAAAATGAAGACGTTGTCTCAACAGCACCAACAACTGTGCTACTTCAAATCCTTGGGAACTGTGTACATCATGCTCCCAAATGTCGTGGGCGAATTACAATGTTCACAATGCATAATGTTAAATACGCACGAGTCATCGGGCTTGATGAAGGCTGTTCTCGGCCGAGGAATTTCCGCCACGAACACTTGCTAGTCCCCTAACTGCAATTCAAGAGACGATAATGCAGCTGCTTGGAGATTGTCATTTTTGTCTTCCTTGCGATAGAAGATAGAAGTTGGGCCACCAGCAAGAAGGCCTACAGGAGTTCAAGCCTTTACGATTCGTAACACGGCTGGTGCTCGGAGTCTGCGAATTGAGCCGTTGGCCGAGCCGCATGTCGGCTCGAATGCCTGTGTGCAATTTAATGTTTTCTCTTTTACTTTCCTGTCCACTGCACCAAACTATCTCAAATAGCGCCTTGCGTTTCTTTCTTTTGACCCCAATTATCACACTCTCTTAACACAGAAGTGTGGTCCGCAAAACCTCAGTGACGCATTTGCGTCCCGGATATAACGTTCTAAAATTTACACAGAAATAGCGAAAAAAATAGCTGTCTAGAGAAAGCTCCCCTGCCAGGCTTCATTCAAACCTACGGCTCATTGGGAAATGGCGCTAAGCGCATGGGTGGTGCGCTACCGACTGTGCTATTGAAGCATTTGCTCGGTTCCGTACGAACGTGCCTTGTATCTTTCATACATTACTTTTCGCTTTGTGCTCTCTGTAGGCAAAGCGGGGTGGTGCCGCCGTCTGTGAGTACTCAAGCGAAGTAATGCAGCGTGACGCAGTTAAAGCTTGTCATCGGACACTACGCGTCGGAGCGTAGTCTTACATACCATGCTTCAACTGCGTCATACCAGTGAAAAACTCTAATGTTTTCATTCTTTGATATGTTAGGTTTAACGTCCCAAAACCACCATATGATTATGAGAGACACCGTAGTGGAGGGCTCCGAAAACTTCGACCACCTGGGGTTCTATAACGTGCACCTAAGCCTAAGCACACGGTCTTACAGCCTTTTCGCCCCCATCGAAAATGCAACCGCCACAGCCGGCATTCAATCCCGCAACCTGCGGGTCAGCAGCCGAGTACCTTAGTCACCAGACCACCGCGGCGGGGCCAGTGAAAAACTCTGAGCGAGCGAGCATCGAAGAGTCGACGATGCAGTTATGTCCTTTGCCTTTTGCTTATTCCTAGCGCTGGACAGCTTGTTGTGGAAGTATAGTGCAGCTTCCACATGTACCAACGATGTTTTACCACCGACTGCTTTGAGTGTGGTAGCACCGGATTATTGACAATACTGCTGCAATAAGCACTGCAGTAAGGCAACGATGTCTGCGGGTGAATTTTGTTAGTTGCTAGTGCGGAACTTCGGCCAGCAGGACGTGGAATGTCGGCACGTGTTTGCGGCTCAAGCTACGAATCTGTGCATCTAGAGTTGGTGAAGTACAGTATGCTTGAAAGCTGGCGTGAGTTTCAAGAGCGCACACCGTGCTGTTTTATAAGCGAAACAGCTCTTTGACTAGCCTGTGTATCGCTGTCCCTACATAGAACGCACCGCACACGGCAGGTGATGGCGCGGTGTCAAGTAGGTCACGCCGCTGCTGTGCGTTGACGTAACGCTCCCCTCGCCTGCCGCACACTCACCTTGGCACCCGCAGCTGCCGCCTCGTCCACTCTCCCACGTCACCTGCCACGACCAGCGCTCGCTACACAGACGACTCATCGGTTCTCACGCAAAAAACCCGACGCACGCCCAGCGTAAGCGTTGAAATATGTCCATATGTGTCACCTACAAGACCTACCTCAGCCATCTCTTCAAACGAATCTTCCAGCACTCACCGCAGCACCCACGTTAGCACCGTTAAACTCGTGACTCCAGCCGTGTGCAGCGCTACTTCCTCTCGTCCCTTCAGGATTCTCTTCGAAGAGATGGTCCAAGATTTCTTTTGAAAACGTAGATATCATGTAACAGTATCTAAGGTCTGCTTGTTGATGTATTTCTTGTGTGAGATAAACTTTACGCTGTGTTCAGCTATACGTTACACTTTTAAGTTGCCACAACGGTTAAATCATAATCATGGGTGGTAGTTCTCGCGATGAAGACGTGTCACAAGGTGTCAGCGTGGCTCTGTCCAGGTCAAACGGTGATATAGCTGCCAAACGCCAATAAAAATTGTACAAGCTGTCATATGTCGCTACGCAATAAGCAGGACTTTCATGAAGACACTCATGATAGCCTTTCATTTGACAATTTGCGTCGGGCAGGTGATACTATTCATTTGAAGACCTACTGCCACTGATGCACTGAAGAAAACTTGATAGACTTGCGAAGTAACACGAATAGCATTCAGTATAAACAATGTAGCAATAATAAAAATCTTACCCTTGTACCACTCAGGGCGCTCCCACTCTGTAGAGTTCCTTCTTTCCCCTAGGTTATGCGAGGCATCAGAAACAAATGTGCGGCATTAGAAGTTAGGAAAATGCTTACCGCCTCATCTCTAATTGTTGAAATGTTAACGCAATTACAAAACAAGTAACGAGCTAGTGAGCAGCATTGATCCCGAATATCCTTCATTGTGGAACACAAAGACGACGAAGCAACAACATGAAGTAAAATTGCAAGATGCTTGAGCTTCTCTTTCCAGAACAGATCATGATAGCATTATCAGGAATCGTGCACATCACCTTCTGAACTGCTAGCCTGCATCGGTTCTCGATGCATGAGTCAACCATAGCTCATTTCGACGTTTCAGCCAGTTTGGCCTGCGTGTATATATATATATATAATATAATATATATATATATATATAGATATATATATATATATATATATATATATATATATATATATATATATATATATATATATATATATATATATATATCGCCACCAACAACACGGTTGTTGTGGGTTGGAATCTCGAGCTTTCCCCGTTGGCCTGCCTGACTGTCAGCTGTTTAAGCCGTTAGCAAGACCAGCTATCGGTGAATAAATCTTCCCCGTAACATCTTTTGGTGGAGGGTGCGGGGTCTTCACACAACCCGCCTCTGAAACTCCGCAGTGGACGCCAGCTTTGTCCAGCCTGAAACCAGCACCCAGGCCTCGCCATCCGCGCCGGCTCCATCACCTGTAATCCCCCCCCCCCCCCATCTTCTCGACACTGGCACGTTTTCCGGGACGGACAGCACGGACGTCGAAGAATGGCTCGCATTATTCAAGCATGTCAGCAAGCACTACCGGTGGGACGAATCGCTTAGGCTGGCAAATATTCTATTCTACCTACGGCGTACGGCACGCGCCTGGTATGAGACGCATGAAGAAGGATTAACCAGCTGGGACAAATGCAAGCAAAAGCTTCGCGATTTGTTCGATCGGTAAGTTGCTCGTCAGATGGCAGCCAGGCAGGACTTCGCGTCGCGTGTTCAATCATCGACGGAGTCGTACGTCACGTACATCCAACACGTACTGGCACTGTGCCGGAAGACTGACAAAAACATGTTCGAGGCGTACAAGATCAACAACGTGTTGAAAGGAATAGCTGATGATGCTTTCACCATTCTAATGTGTAAGAACTGTACCACTGTCGACTCCATATTATCTGAATGCCGACGATATGAACAAGCTAAAAGCAGGCGAATAACCCACCACTTCCCGAGACTGCCAAACACAGCTGCGACTTCATCTTGCGAAGATTCTGCAGCGCCCCGTTCACTTGCGCCTCTTGCCAATATTGCAAGGACTGTTCGCCAGGAGCTGGAAGCCATTGCAACCCGCTTCCTATCAGCTCCATGCGCAAGATAACTGGGCAATAGTCTCGCTTATTCAAGCCGTCGTACGTCAGACGTTTGCTAACCTGGGCGTCCAGGTTCCCCATTCTGCCAGACTTATGCCTCAGCCCATGAGCACTCCCGTCCACAACGCTGACCACCACTCTGCTTAACTTGTCACTGCGGCAGCTTCGACTCCTCGGTTTCCACCATGCTACCGAAATTCATCTGAGTGGCGCACACACGATGATCGACCCATCTGCTTTTCTTGCTGTCGAGTTGGGCACATCTCCCGCCATTGCCACAACAGGTTATATTTCCGGCCAAGCTTTCCTAATGTCGACCGCCATTAGGACCATGAACACTAATCGCAACCCGCTTTTCCGAATGACCATATTCAGAAACTTTCAGCTCGCCGTTCATCTCCACGCTCCGAACCGTCCTACGCTGACGTCGTCACCCAAAGAAACTGGTCTAGCCGCTCGCCGTCACCTCAGAGACGGCCGTCACGCTCTCCTCAACGCCGCCGCTATCCGTCACCGGCTTATTCTGGTCATTCCCCGGGAAACTGACGGCTGCAGCTCCTGGAGGTGGCGCTGTGTTGACGACTTGAAACGAAAACCCTCAACCGGCTACAAATTCAAGATGCAATTTACTTCAGGGGGTCGTTGATGACCACGCCATTACTGCTCTAATTGACACTGGTGCCCAAGTACTTGTTATGAGTTCTACACTTCAATCTCGCCTGAAAAAGGTTTTCACACCGGCTATGTTCTCTACTGTTCGAGTGGCCAACGGAAGTCGAACATCGGTGCTTGGTATGTACACTGCTCGCTTTACTTTACCCCAATTGTTCTACTGTACACTTTCAATCTCTTTGCTAACTACGAACACGGTTTGAAAAGTAAAACCAATTTTTTGACACTGTGTCAGCTCCAAGAGTCACCCGCAACACCTTACAACATAAGGAAAAGAGACACATGGCAAATACCATTTACGCGAACAAATTACGGTTTTAAAAGTCTTAAGCATATCATGCCAAAATTTTTGAATCACCTAAACAACAAAGGTATTGCGCCTGATACGCCGACAAACAAGCAGTGGAAAGAATATTTAATTAGCAACTGCAGAGAGTCTGGGAATGTGATCAATTATTCTCGAGTTCATTTTCACTATGTATTATTTTATAGTATTACATTCATTTTGATAATTCGTTTGAATAGAACTGCATTTTTGCCCTTTCATATGCACATGTACTAACATGAACTGTTTCATGTATTTGTGTTTTCGTTATGCATACTGTTTCAGGGTAGTGTTTCTTATATAAATTATGTTCTTTTGTATTCCTTCTCACCTTGTTTTCCCATATTATGCCGCATTCTTTCGGTGTTTGCGATTTTACATTATGTCTGCAGTAAAGTTTGCTGATAAATTTCTTGATAATTTACTTGCTTGTGTTATGCGTTCTTGTACTTTTTCTGTTTACTTGCTTGTATTTTATTTCTTTTTTTACATCACCACGAGTCTGCGGCTAGTCTGCTCAGGGTCAGGAATCCCGTCAAGCTGCTTTTTAGCAGCTTTTAATTCCTGGCCCTGCATCTTTTTCACTTTTTAGTCTGATTTACATTTTGTTTTGTGTTGTGCTGTGTTGGCTGTTGCTGGCCACCACACTTCCGATCTATTCGCAGTCCTCGATGCTTGCCCACACGACGTCATCTTTGGACTTGACTTCTTAACCGCCCACTCCGACATCATCGATTGTTCTACCGGTATCTTACGGCTCGAATTGCCTTTGTGCACCGATTTCACTCCAAGTCGCGCTCGGCTACGATCCGCGGAGTCTTTACAGCTACCGCCCCAGGCTGCTATGCACATTCCTCTGTCGCCCTTCTCGCACATTTCTGATGGAGACTATCTGGTGGCTCCCCTCATTGATTTGACCCTTACGCACCACATCGAACTACCACATACTATAGTGGTTGTTGCTAACAACATGGTGCTACTTCCAGTTCTGAACTTCTCTACGTAGACCCAAGTGCTTGCCCAAGGCATCACTTCAGCCGATCTTTCCACCCTAGATGAATGTTCGATTTGTTATTTTACCCCTGACACTAAGGCCGTGGCGAAACCTGTCATCACCTCGCAATATAAGGCGTTTCTCGACAAAATGATATCCGGCGAACTCTTACCTTACCAAGTTGCAGTGCTCCGGGGTGTTTTATTTTTTTACCTGGATATCTTTGACGTCGACTACCGTCCCCTGGGCCGCACAAGTGCCGTAACCCACCGCATCGACACCGGCGACGCCCGTCCACTCCACAAACGCCTTATCGCGTG
This sequence comes from Rhipicephalus annulatus, assembly GCA_013436015.1. Taxonomy (NCBI): domain Eukaryota; kingdom Metazoa; phylum Arthropoda; class Arachnida; order Ixodida; family Ixodidae; genus Rhipicephalus; species Rhipicephalus annulatus. The sequence goes on along the minus strand of WOVY01003201.1, from coordinate 12,201 downwards.
TCACAAACGCCTTATCGCTGAGCGCCAAGTTATACAAACGGAGGTAGAGAAAATGCTGCGTAAAGATATCATTGAGCCTTCATCAAGTCCTTGGGCATTCCCTGTGGTCTTAGTTAAAAAGAAGGACCACACCTGGCGCTTTTGCGTCGACTATCGCCACATTAATCGGATCACCAAGAAGGATGTTTGTCCTTTACCCCGAATCGGTGATGCGCTCGACTGCCTCCACGGCGCCAACTATTTCTCGTCCCTTCACCTTCGGTCCAGATACTGGCAAATTTAGGTTTATGACCGCGACCGTGAGAAGACAGCATTCATCACACCAGACGGCATCTACCAATTCAAGGTCATGCCTTTTGGGTTGTGCAATGCCCCGGCTACTTTTGAGCGTATGATGGAATCTCTTCTCCGCTGTTTCAAATGGTCGATCTGCCTTTGCTATCAGGACTATGTAATCGTTTTCTCGTCCTCCTTCGAAAGCCACCTGTCTCTTCTCTCGGCAATTCTTGACGTTCTTCGTAGCGCTAGTCTCCAACTGAATTCGTCGAAATGTTTATTTTGAAGCCGGCAGTTTTAAACTAATCGGCCACCTTGTTGACGTCACTGATGTTCAACCCGACCCTGACAAAGTCCGTGCCATCCGAGAATTCCCGGTTCCGCGTTCCACACAAGAAGTTCGCAGTTTTATTCGGCTCTGCTCATACTTCCGCCGCTTTGTCTTCAACTTCACGGATATTGCTAGGCCCCTCACGAATCTCCTCAAAAATAATGTGGCCTTTTCTTGGGGAAGGGAGCAAGAACATTCCTTCGCGTCGCTAATTACCGCCCTCACATCACCACCTGTGTTGGCTCAATTTGATTCAGCGGCTCGAACGGAGCTTCGCACCGATGCAAGCGCCCATGGCATTGGTGTTATGCTCGCTCAGATACAGGATGGCACCAACCGTGTGATGGCCTACGCTAGTCGCCCATTGTCGCAAGCGGAAAAAAATATTCCATCACTGGGTGGGAATGCTTAGCCCTCGTTTGGGCCATTGCGAAATTCCGTCCGTACTTACACGGACGTCCGTTCGCAGTCATCACGGACCATCATGCACTTTGCTGGCTGTCGACGCTTAAGGACCCTACATGAAGAATTGGCCGATGGACAATTCGATTATAGGAGTACACGTTCTAGGTTGTTTACATATCTGGAAAGCTGCACAGCGATGATGACTGCTTATCCCGGCACCCCGTTGATCCACCTAGCTCCACTGATTTAGAATACGATGTGTGCATTTTAGCCATCACTGACTTCTGAACGTGGCCGCCGAACAGTGCCCAGATCCATCGCTGCTCACCATCATTGACCGCCTTCAGTCACGTCATGCTGACCCTTCTTTTAGCAGATACCTGCTACAAGACAACGTTTTGTACAGCCGCAACTTACACCCCGACGGCACGGAACTTTTACTCGTCGTACCGCATCACCTGCGAAAGGATGTTCTGAGACAATTCCACGACGCTCCAACTTCTGGACATCTAGGAGTCTCTAAAACTTACGACCACATTCAACGACGAGTATTCTGGAAGGGTCTCTACCGCTCTGTTCACCGTTACGTCACATGTTGCGACCTCTGCCAGCGCCGAAAGAAGCCTACGACTCCCCCTTCCAGTCTTCTTCAACCTATTGAAGTTCCAGCCGAGCCGTTTTATCGAGTGGGGTTGGACTTGCTAGGTCCCTTTCCTACTTCTACAACTGGAAATAAATGGATTGCAGTGGCCACAGACTATGCCACTCGATATGCAATCACTCGAGCGCTACCAACCAGCTGCGAAACCGACGTTGCCGACTTCCTGCTGTACGACATTATTCTCCATCATGGTGCTCCGTCTAACCTGCTCACAGACCGTGGTCGCTACTTTCTATCTCGTGTGGTTGATGATATACTCCGATCATGTGCTACCCGTCACAACTTCACCACATCTTACCACCTTCAGACTAAAGGCCTTACAGAGCGCCTAAACCACACATTGACAGACATGCTTTCCATGTACGTGTCTACCGACCACACTTATTGGGGCATAGCTCTGTCGTTCGTCACCTTCGCCTATAACACGTCGCGTCATGAAACAGCCTGCTACTCCCCTTATTATCTACTCTTCAGACGTCATCCCTTACTGCCCTTCGACACACTGCTTTCCCCGAACCACCCATCCTCCACTTCATACGCTCAGGATGCGATCACCCGTGCTCTTACGGCACGCGCGGTAGCCCGCGCTCGGTTATCGTCGTCGCAGACAGCATGGAAGTCCCTTTATGACCGTCGACACAGAGATGCAGTTTTTTCTGTGGGATCTCTTGTTCTTCTGTGCCTCCCAACTCGACGTGTTGGCCTCTCAGAGAAACTACAATCGCGATACGCTGGGCCCTACCGAGTTATTCGTCAGGTCACACCTGTCACCTACGAGATTGCCGCTACCACCAACTCATCAACTGCTGCACCCAGAACGGAAGTAGTCCACGTTTCTCTTCTCAAGGCCTACAACGCCGACTCGCTCGCTTACCAGGCACCGAGACGGTGCCTTGCGGGACGGGGTGATGATACGTGTATGGAACTGTCACCCCGACACAGCTGAATTGGCATCCGAAAGGAAGAAGACGACAACGCGGTTGTTGTGGGTTGGACTCTCGAGCTCCCCCCGTTGGCCTGCATGACTATGCGCTCTTTAAGCCGTTAGCAAGACCAGCTCTCGGTGAATGAATCTAATAAATTCCTATGGGTTAGAATGTTCGGCTGCACTTCTTGAACCATACGTAAAACTCTTTTCTGTCTTCTGATATAAGTTTGCACGATTGCTCATTATCTATCCAAAGTTCAAAAAGGCAGTTGCATCCCGAACAATACTCGTACATATTACTATTTCCACTTTCACAATGTTAGGAAGGAGTCCTCAGCTTTGCACATTTCCATAGCTATACAATGATTTCTGAATGGAAACCAGCCTATATATATATCTATATATATATATATACATATATATATATATATATATATATATATATATATATATAATATTAGGCGTGCAATATCTCTTTCATCGGCTCATTAAGCAAACTATACTATGCGAACATGCGTTAGTTTTTTCATTCAGATTTTTTATACTTACGACCTCGTGGAGGACACATGTACAGTGGGCAACAATAAGGATACCTGTCGTTTTTGTCGCCATTGTTTAATTTCGTACAGTTAGTAAGTTCGCTTTCTGGAAACGAGGGACACCTATAAAAAAGACGGAAGTAAGTGAAACAAGGCTGATGAATTGAAAGATTGGGTGCTTTAGTAGCCATGCATTGTCTTCCTTAAGAGGCTTCACTGTCATGCTATAATAGTCAGCCATTAGGTTACTAATGCACGCGTAAAAAGCTGAAACACTTTTAAACAAATAAGAACGGACGTAAAGAAAGGCATTGAACCGGTTACATTTATTGATTTAATCAAGGTGGAGAACACGAACTAACTAAATAACTGGCATTTCTTTAAACTAAGTTGTCACTGCCATTTAAGCCAGTAGGCTTAAAATCCAGTCCGCGTATTCTTTCGTAAACTATACGATTTACCCAAAGGTGCTTGGATTTATTATTATAGCTTGTAATTTTACGAGTGTGTTGCCCTAAATTTCGAAATGGAAAACGGAAGGCTTGCGGCAACTACGTAAAAAAGTGTTCGCGCTTTCGAAAAGTCAGCGTTCTCTGAAGGAGTGATTTTTTGCGAGGTTTGTCGTTTGACAATAAGCATTTCCTACGGTAAGGGCACCGTAAGAATTGTTGCATATACGATCGCAGTGCCACGTTCATTAGAAAAACAGCCACGCAGACACAGGTGAGAAAATGTTGAAGTGTTGGTGTTTTCAATGAACGGCTGCGTGAAAGTGAATGCGCCGTGCTTCGTACAGTTTCCCGATGTTCCGTCATGCACTCTTACTTATTCTTTTTTTTTTTCTAGGGTCTCAACTGACTTGCATGGTTAGAGTAAAATTTGTTTACATCGTTTTGTTCTTCTCATCTTACAGGCAACTGGCTACAGCAAAGTTAGCTAGAATACATTATTCGGGCCCGCTCAAAGAGGGAAGATGCTAATGACATCTTGTATCAGTTTCACTCTTTCATGCTGGGATTCCACTGCACCAGGCTGATGGACCTCTTGGCAGCTAATGTCCAGCGGCACGCACGATTCCAGGTAGTGGTCGACTATGCCACAAGTACCTACATGGAGTCAATGACAAACACGTTGCGACGATAAGCTTTTCGACAAAGAATAGCCCATTTACGTAACCGTCGAAGAGTCACCGGAACATCGTGGTCGTCTAGCCATGGCGGCACTGGAAATATTCTAGGATGACGAGCTATTTTGACGTAGAACCCTGATGATAGACTTGTAAACAGTGAAGCAGTGTATTCCATAATCAATTGACATGTTCGTACAAACCATCCTTTAGAAGGTTGAAAAGACCCCAGGTGACGTAGCTGTTATCTGCTCTAAAGTATAGTAGCAAACTGGCCAGTTGGAACATACCCATCACAAACAGCGCACTAAAGGTACAAAGAAAACACAATGAAGTGCGCGACACGAGCGCTTCCTAACAACAGGAAGTTTAATGGAAGAAACGTGTCATTTAAATATGCAAACATGAAAGTATAAAAAACTTTGACACCCCCCCCCCCCAAAAGCATGTGATCAAGTGCTGCACATACAAAATCTCAGCATCTGCGGGAGTCATTGAAAGCTGGCTCACGCGCCTGTCTCCTGCTTTCTTCATTTCATACGCTTCAGTGATTTCGCGCGTGCACTAGTCTCTATGCTTCATCAACACAGTGGCTTTGTCATACGGGTGTAGGTACATTGGGAAGACGAGACATTGTCTCAACGTGCGTCTAAGGGAGCATGCTAGTTTTCTGAAAGGTACACCATCCACGCACCTTACCCTCTGTTGCTGGCATCGGGGCTTGCAGCTGAGTTTAACAGAACCGCTGTGCCCAAACATGATAAGCATGCCATGCGTGTCATGTAAAACATGACTACATGCCAAGCTCATACAGCACTCGCGGCCGTTTCGCTGGCTTTACATACACCAAATTTGGTGTTCCGTGACGTGAATAGGTTACGAAAGTATACGACTGGTGCAAGCATGATTATCATGGCATGCGTGTCACGTAAGATTATGACTACATGCCACGCTCATGGTGCGCTCGCGGCCGTTTCGCTAGTTGCACATATACCTAATTTGGTATATTTGCATCCTATGTAGATACGTGAGTGTGAATGGCATTTCCACTAGTGTTTACTGTGTACTACATCCGACCACTTCATACGTTGCGCTGATTTTAAAGTGACATAATAAACTTCCTCATTCATGTTTCGCATATCATTGATTCTCACTGTACATACGATTTGCCCTTTTTTTTAACATCGCTATTGGGTTCTGAAAGGAGTCACTTTTCGTACGCGTCATAGGGGCAGTTTTCAAATTGAAAGAAAATGTAGGAATGCTGCGTGGTAAAAACCCTTGCGAGACTGCGTACCGCCAGAGATAAAGGGTGTATATAAATAGCTAGCTCGCCATTATAATACGGCGCAAGTAAGGCGCTTGGTATGATTGTCTAAGGCACCGGCTATGGAGCGAGGAGTCTGTGGTTTGAATCCCCGGTAGGGGGCTCCGAAATTTTTTCTTTATAATTTTTGCGCCTTTTTTATGTATACATACGTATACATATCTGTGACGCGATGGCAAGGGCGCCGGCAAAAGTCCGCTGGGTGGGTCCATATAATTGTTGTCGCAATAAAAAGGGTGGACTAGATGGTCTGTTGTTATGTTCTACAGACCGCACGAAGTAAATTTTCGCCTCCTTTCACTCTGCATGGAGCCACTTGTACAGCGCAAATCAACAGTGTATGAGTCGGTTAATGAAAAATAAAGCAGGTACCGTAAATTAGACATCTGCCAAAATTAAATATTCACATAAATATTTACGACAATGTACGGTATCTGTGGCTTGAAAGCATATCCTATGCTACTGGCTTACACTCACCCTAGGGGATTGGCCAAAAATTAGGTAGCTAAGCTGTCGACGAATCAGCAAAAATAATAAACATGTGGTACCATTTTTTATATTTGTAACGTACTTAAATAATAATAATAATAATAATAATAATAATATTAATAATAATAATAATAATAATATGGTTATTACAACCCAAATTCATGATATTGCCACGTTCCATTTCCCAAGTTTTTGTTATCGTCCCAAAACACCACACGATTCTTAGCGCAAACCGCGCCTGCAGTTTTCTAGAAGGTTTCCGGACTGTAGTAGATCATTTCGATAAGATCACGCCCACTGTTCGAACGATACAGATTGTTCTGGAAGCTACGCCACCGCCAGCGATAACGCTAGAACATTCGACGGCAAGAGTATAAATGCCGACGCGCTTCGCCGCTTGTCAGTAGTTGATCGAAGGCCGACGCTCCGTTCGCCGCTATCAGTCCGAGACTGCTATCTGTGCGAGACTGCTGCTGTAATTGGACTTTCCGTTTACCGGGCACAGGTTCGCCCAAATAAACAATTAAATCCCAACACGAAGTCTCCTGTCTTCGGCCACGTCACGACCCCGTGACATCTGGTGGAGGTGCTGCTTCGTTCATGTACCGGACGCCCCCGTCAAGCCGTGAACCCAGCCCACGTCGCGGAGAAGACACCGACGCCAACCAGGAGCAGCGAACAAGCCGCCGACAGCAAGGGCTACCACCGGAGTACGGGCTTCTAGAAGACAAGGCGCGGAAGACCAAGACCATGACTGCGACTGCAGCGACTATGACAACCGCCGCATCCCAGCCCACGATGGTGATGCATCAACCCAGGGAACCACCAATTTTCCATGGGTCATCGTTCGAAGACCCGGAGACCTGGCTGGAAACATACGACCGTGTGGCCGCCCTCAACCACTGGGACAACGAAGAAAAGCTCCGTCGTGTGTACTTCTACCTGGAAGACACCGCAAGGACCTGGCTAGAGAATCATGAGTCCACGCTCCGAACGTGGGATGTCTTCTGCGGCGCATTTCTGCAAACGTTCGCGAGCGTCGCTCGCAAAGAAAGGGCCGCTGCTCAACTAGAGACCCGGGTTCAGCTTCCAAATGAGAAGGTTGGAATTTTCACAGAGGAGATGACCCGCCTATTTCGTCACGCTGACCCAGACATGCCTGAGGAGAAGAAAGTTCGTTTCCTCATGCGAGGGGTCAAACAGGAGCTCTTCGCGGGACTAATGAGAAATCCACCGAACACCGTCCAAGAATTTGTATCCGAGGCGACCACTATCGAAAAAACCCTTGACATGCGCACCAGACAGTATAATCGTCACCTGATTCCAGAATGCGCTGCTGCTCAAACCAGTGACTCTGAAAACCTGCGTGAAACGATCCGAGCGATCGTGCGGAAGAGCTGCGCAAACTGTTGCCTTCGGCGCACCCTCAAGTGGATTCGATCGCCGACATTGTGCGAGAAGAAGTTCGGCAATCGCTTCAAGTTCCCCACGCACCGCTGCCCGAGCCGGAAGCTATGAGCTACGCCGCTGCACTGCGCCACAACGCTCCTCCCCGTCCACGCCAAAACGCCGCCCCATCGCACTTCCGTCGACAGACGCCAGCGCCGCCCTCCACCCCCACCGACGTCATACCGTTCGCCAGCGGCCCAGCGCAGTGCACCGAGGAAGACTGACGTCTGGCGCACCCCTGACCATCGCCCGCTCTGCTACCACTGCGGCGAGGCCGGACACACATACCGCCGTTGCCAGTACCGACAGATGGGACTGCGTGGCTTCGCCGTCAATGCACCGCGTCCACAGCCAGGGAAACGACCACGTGACATCGCCGACTACCTGACAGGAACTCGGTGGACACCACGAAGCCCTTCGCGTTCCCCGTCGCCCAGCCGCCGCACGTCACCGCACCACCGGCAGTACTCTGGCCCAACGCGGGGCCGGTCTCCTAGCCCGTATCCGGGAAACTAAGGGCAGCAACCGGTGGAGGTGCGGTTGCTGTGCGACGAACTACCGAAGATCCTCCGACGACGACGACGCCGCGACGGAGCTTTCCGAACACAACGCCAAACGGCAAAGCCCTGACGGTGAAAGCTCACTTACCGAAGGTGGCCTGACGACGCAACATGGAAGCAGCGGAACAAGCCGACGCAGCCGTGACCCGACGCCACGCCCTAACTGTAATGCTGAGACGGCGAACTAGCGACCTCGACATTCTTATCGACGGCCACAGTGTGACCGCTCTCGTCGATACTGGAGCCGACTATTCTGTCATCAGTGGGTCGTTCGCCGCGAAGTTAAAGCAAGTTAGGACAGCTTGGAAAGCCCCTGAAATCCGCACAGCCGGAGGTCATCTCGTAACGCCTGCAGGAATCTGCACAGCGAGAGTCACCATTAACGGCCGTATTTATCCTACAGACTTCGTAGTCCTACAGGGTTGCTCGAGAGATGTCATCCTTGGCATGGACTTCTTATGCCTCCATGGTGCTGTCATCAACTTAAAAACAAAGTCGATAACGTTATCCACAGAAGAAGCACTACCGACGCGCACGCCGTCAGGACACCATGCCTTGAATGTGCTGGAAGAACAAGTCACCATTCCGCCTCGCTCAAGTGTCATTATTTCAGTCGGCGCTCCTAAATCACCTGACTTGGAAGGCGTCGTTGAAAGGCAGTCAGCATCTGCTGGTCACCCGAAATATTTTCGTCGCAAGAGGTAATTGCAGAGCTGCGGGGAGGCAAAGCAACGGTTATGCTCACGAATTTCAGCAATAGAGTACAAACATGTGAACAAATGAACAACGGTCGCATACATCGAAGAAATTGTCGAAGCCACCAGTGCTCTCGCCCTCGCCGATTCTGCGGAACCTGCTCAGAGGAACCAAGCCCCTCCCATAGCTTTCGACGCCAATCCCAGACTTCCGAATGATAAGCAAGAAACAGCTCAAGGCCCTGCTCCTGCAATACGAAGATTGCTTTTCGTCGTCATCGAAAATTCGGCAGACCCCAATCACGAAACATCGCATCATAACCGAAGAAAATGCCAGACCAGTCCGTCAGAGTCCGTACAGGGTTTCGATGCGAGAACGTGAGGCCATGAAGAGACAAGTTGATGAAATGCTGCGGGATGACATTATCCAGCCGTCCAAGAGTCCATGGGCATCCCCCGTGGTGTTAGTGAAGAAAAAGGATGGACCCTACGTTTCTGCGTCGATTATCGCCGCCTGAACAAAATCACAAGAAAGGACGTGTATCCTCCTCCCACGAATAGACGACGCACTTGATCGGCTCCATAGCGCCAAGTACTTTTCGTCAATGGACCTCAAGACTTGGCTATTGGCAAATCGAAGTCGACGAAAGAGACCGAGAGAAGACGGCGTTTATAACACCGGACGGCCTCTTCGAGTTTAAGGTGATGCCCTTCGGCCTTGCTCAGCGCCTGCAACTTTTCAACGCGTCATGGATACAGTACTGGCAGGATTGAAGTGGCAGACTTGCCTCTTGTACTTGGACGACGTCGTCGTGTTTTCCTCGAGTTTCGACGAGCATCTTCGGCGCCTTGAAGCTGTACTTCAAGCCATCAAGACTTCCGGACTCACACTGAAGCCAGAAAAGTGCAGATTTGCGTATAAGGAGCTCTTGTTTCTGGGGCACGTTATCAGCAAGTCTGGAGTCCATCCCGATCCACGGAAAACAGCTGCCATCGCCGACTTCCCGTCGCCCACGGACAAGAAAGCCGTGCGCCGATTTCTGGGCCTGTGTGCCTATTATAGGCGGTTCGTGAAAATCTTCGCCCGCATCGCCGATCCTCTCACTAACCTTACCAAGGCCTACGTGGAGTTTAAGTGGGAAACGCTGCAGGAACACGCTTCCTAGGAGCTTAAACATCGCCTCCAGACGCCTCCGTTACTTGCCCATTTCGACGAATTCGCCGAGACAGAAATACATACTGACGCAAGCAGCGTAGGTCTTGGCGCCGTTCTTGTGCATAGGGCTGACGGACTTGAAAGGGTTATTAGTTACGCCAGCCGATCGCTATCCAAAGCAGAAGCAAATTATTCCACAACAGAAAAAGGAGTGCCTCGCCATCATCTGGGCGACGTCGAAATTTCGTCCCTACCTCTACGGCAGGCCCTTCAAAGTTGTGAGCGACCACCACGCATTGTGTTGGCTAGCCACCTTGAAGGACCCTTCAGGTCGCCTCGCACGATGGAGCCTGAGACTTCAAGAATATGACATTACTGTCATTTACAAGTCCGGCAAAAAACACTCCGACGCCGACTGTACCTCTCTCATGCGCCTGTCGACCAACCGCTACCCGACGACCGGATGACGACTACTTCTTAGGAACGATAACTACCGACGACTTCGCTGAACGACAGAGGGCCGACCCGGAACTTAAGGCCCTAATAGAATAACTCGAAGGCAGGACCGCCGAAGTCCCGAAGGTATTCAAGCGCGCACTTGCGTCGTTCTTTCTACGAAACGGTCTTCTACAAAAGAAAAACTTTTCACCGCTTCGACCTAAGTACCTCCTTGTGGTGCCTTCAGCTCTGCGACCAGAACTCCTGACAGGCCCTGCACGACCGATTCCGAGGCAGGGCACCTCGGTTGTTTCTCGCACGATCGCGAGGATACAAGAAAGGTACTACTGGCCACGTCTTACCACGACGTCACTCGTTATGTGAGAACATGCCGGGACTGTCAGCGACGCAAGACACCGCCGACAAGGACAGCGGGGACTTCTGCAGCCAATGATCCACCTTGCCGACCTTTCCAGCAGATTGGTAGGACCTATGGGGCCCGTTCCCGACCGTCGGCTTTCGGAAACAAGTGGATCGTGGTAGCTACCGACTACCTCACCCGCTACGCCGAAACAAAAGCCCTGCCAAAAGGCAGTGCATCCGAGGGTAGCTAAGTTCTTCGTCGAAAATGTCGTCCTACGTCACGGCGCCCCGGAGGGTCCTATCACCGACAGAGGAACGGCATTCACTGCCGACTTTTAACTCAAGCGATTCTTGGCATACAGTCAAACAAACCACCGCCGGACGACAGCGTACCACCCACAGACCAACGGCCTCACCGAGCGGGCTCTAACAAGACGATCGCCGACATGCTGTCAATGTACGGTCGATGTCCGAACACAAGACGTGGGACGCCATTCGTTCCGTATGTGACCTTCGCATACAACACGGCGGTGCAGGAGACGACGCAGATATCTCCATACAAATTGGTCTACGGAAGGAGCCCGGGCAACGACGCTCGATGCCATGTTACCCAACGTCACCGACGAAGAAAAACCTCGATGTGAGCGAGTACTTCAACGAGCCGAAGAAGCCCGACAACTTGCGCGTCTCCGTATCAAGAATCAACAGATGACCGACAGCCACCGTTACAACCTTCGACGACGCTTCGTGGAATACCAGCCCGGTGAAACGTGTTTGGGTATGGACGCCGATACGCCGACGTGGACTAAGTGAAAAGCTTCTGCGACGGTACTTCGGACCGTACAAGGTAGTTCGACAGTCTCGGCCCACTTGATTACGAGGTTGTCCCCGACGGCATCACGAACTCTCAACGACGCCGATCGCGACCTGAAGTCGTCCATGTCGCGCGCCTCAAGCCGTTTCATGCGCGTTAACAAACTGAACCAGTGTTTTTTTTTGTATTATTGTTGTATCAGAATTTATTCATTGTACTTTCTTGCATTATTATTGTACTTTCATCTTTAGTTAAAGCATCGGGACGATGCCTTTTTTCAGAGGGGGGCCAATGCCACGTTCCATTTCCCAAGTTTTTGTTATCGTCCCAAAACACCACACGATTCTTAGCGCAAACCGCGCCTGCAGTTTTCTAGAAGGTTCCGGACTGTAGTAGATCATTTTCGATAAGATCACGCCCACTGTGCGAACGGATACAGATTGTTCTGGACGCTACGCCACCGCCAGCGATAACGCTAGAACATTCGACGGCAAGAGTATAAATGCCGACGCGCTTCGCCGCTTGTCAGTAGTTGATCGAAGGCCGACGCTCCGTTCGCCGCTATCAGTCCGAGACTGCTATCTGTGCGAGACTGCTGCTGTAATTGGACTTTCGTTACCGGGCACAGGTCGCCCAAATAAACA
>WOVY01003200.1:0-130866 GCA_013436015.1 Rhipicephalus annulatus | reverse complement strand
GGGTAGGTAGGTAGGTAGGTAGGTAGGTAGGTAGGTAGGTAGGTAGGGTAGGTAGGTAGGTAGGTAGGTAGGTAGGTAGGTCGGTAGGTAGGTAGGTAGGTCGGTAGGTAGGTAGGTAGGTAGGTAGGTAGGTAGGTAGGTAGGTAGGTAGGTAGGTGGTAGGTAGGTCGTGTAGGTGGTAGGTAGGTAGGTAGGTAGGTAGGTAGGTAGGTAGGTAGGTAGGTAGGTAGGTAGGTAGGTAGGTAGGTAGGTAGGTAGGTAGGTAGGTAGGTAGGTAGGTAGGTAGGTAGGTAGGTAGGTCGGTAGGTCGTAGGTAGGTAGGTAGGTAGGTAGGTAGGGTAGGTAGGTAGGTAGTAGGTAGGTAGGTAGGTAGGTAGGTAGGTAGGTAGGTAGGTAGGTCGGTAGGTAGGTAGGTCGGTAGGTAGGTAGGTAGGTAGGTAGGTAGGTAGGTAGGTAGGTAGGGCGGTAGGTAGGTAGGTAGGTAGGTAGGTAGGTAGGTAGGTAGGTAGGTAGGTAGGTAGGCGGTAGGTAGGTAGGTAGGTAGGTAGGTAGGTAGGTAGGTAGGTAGGTAGGTAGTAGGTAGGTAGGTAGGGTAGGTAGGTAGGTAGGTAGGTAGGTAGGTAGGTAGGTAGGTAGGTAGTAGCGGTAGGTAGGTAGGTAGGTAGGTAGGTAGGGTAGGTAGGTAGGTAGGTAGGTAGGTAGGTAGGTAGGTAGGTAGGTAGGTAGGTAGGTAGGTAGGTAGGTAGGGTAGGTAGGTACCAACGAGGAATCACTGGCCCGGGCGAGGCCTCCAGGAGCCGTCGTCCGGGGGAGCTGGAAGGTGACTGTTATAATTTTGTTTCAAAAGGGTTTGACGACGTACACAGCGGGATTGTGACGTTATTTATGTCCTGGCCAGCGAGTCATATTCGCCAAACCATCTTGCCCTCCCATACTAATATTGGTCTACACCAAGTTAAGTGGGCGATCACGAGAGCACCTAGACGTAGGCGGTCAGGTTCATAGATTGATTGATATGTTGGGTTTAACGTTCCAAAAGGTCAGGTATGAAAAATATCTTGATAGAAACGATCAAATTGGCCGGAATACGCAAAGGTGCATTTGAAACTTATTAGCGCACCCATGACGCATGTAACGTACTAAGAGTTTCCAATTTTTAGTCGCAATTTGCACTGTTTGAGACTCTTGATCGTGCTTTTGTACGTAGCTTTGCGTAGCCAAACCGTGGCAGATGAGATCAAATGACTTTATTCAGCACCCTGCGAATTGGTGAGATGGACCTGAATGCCGCCTAGGCTTCGGCCAAGGGTTGCTGTCCTTTGGCGGCTTCCTCGGCTCGCAGGACAGCCCAAATTTGTTGCCGCAGGTCTGAGCTGAGCAACGCAAACTCAGACGTGCGCGGAAGCTGTCCGCTGTTTAAGGCTGCATAACGGCTGTTGTTGATTGTGTGGACATCCCCATATTATGTCTTCTAAGGTGGCTCTAAGGTGGCAATGTCTGCACTTGTCTGTCGTGTATAAGTCTGGGTGTATTATGCGCGTAATAGCCGGACTCGGGTAGGATAGGGTTTGTAACTTCTTCGTTCGGCATACTGTTTCTTGCTCAATTTCGGTGGTGGCGGTGGAAATATACGCCTCTGCAACATATATGGTGTCATTCTATTGTCACTGGGTCGTGACGCGGGCGAAGGTAGAGGCAGCGTGTCCAAAATTAACTTCTTTATTTGGCTGAACTTGTGGCCGGGAAAGTGGAAACTGATGGCATCCTAGACTGGTCGTTTTTGAACGCTCTAGAGTGATCTCGCGAGCGGCATCGCGTTCGGCTGGTTGTGACTTTAGGCTGATTCTGTTCGATCGCTCTCCTCGCTCGTCGAGTGCTTTGAGCTGTCCCGAGCTCTCTCGACGGAACAGTGCGAGCGCTTCCGGTCATGTGATCACAAGACGCGCGGTGGTCGTGGCGCCAATTATCGCGTCGTCTGGTATCTGCGCAATTTGGTCAACGTGTCAAATATAGCTTGTTTAAGCGCTGAGCTGATGTCATCCCCTTTGTCAACCTACCCAGAGACCAGCGGCGAAAGCTGCGACAGCGATGACGACGTAAGCGGTGCCTGCTGCCAGGAATTCTCCCAGCTGGGCGTTTCCTTGTTGACGGCTTCTTTCGTCCGCGCGTCAACCATTGTTGTTTGAGAGCGTGGAAAGCTTCGGCTAGGCTTCAACATGGCTTTGGGAAGCGGATCTTTGCTGTAGGCACGTGGTTCCTCCTGTGCCGATTTGCCTCCGGCAACGGGTTTGACCTTCGGCTCGAGTGTTAGTACTCTGACTCAGAGTGCGAGCAATTCTTCCACTTCTGGTTCGAAGAACAGTGGCGCCCAGTCAAAGATACTATCAAACTACAGCAAGCAATGCGTGCTGAACGCTGATACTGGCGGTCAGAGCGTCGGCCGTCGGTGATCTGTTGGTCGCTAGGTCTCACTGTAGTTTATACATGGCGCATCGAACTTTCCATCCTTATCACTGGTGGTCACGTAATCTCTGGAATAAGCATGGCTATTCGCGTCCTGCGCGCAGTCGTAACGAAATGATCTACTACAATCGTGTTGCTTCTCGAACGCGCACCAGGCGCGATCTGCGCCGAGCATCGCTGACAGTCATTGTGGGTTTAAGCCGAGTACGTCAAAATAACACGTGTGACACTAGGGAGTTTTCGAATAGGGGCCCCAAAACCCTTTGCGTATGGACGCTTTGGGTCAAGCAGGAGCGATGAGTTTTCGAATGGGGTCTGCGGTTCTTTGGACAATCTCTCTATTCTGTGTCACTCTATAGTCTTGGCCGAGAGACGTCACATCAGTGGGTGCAGTCACGTTTTTCTGACCCAAAACTTTTGGGGCAGGCTTTAGGGCTTCCGCTAAATTCGAGAAATAGCGTGCCCAACCCAAAACCCAAACGCGGTTTGGGTTTTGCGCATGCGCACTGGCCTTGACGCCATTTCTTTAGGGCCCCAAAAGAAAACTCCCAGATATCTTCCCACTCCCGCTCGTCAGTATTCCCTCAGGCGGGACCAGCCGATGCTCTCCGTGTAAGCCTCGAGCCATGCAGTGCCTAAAATTTTTTTTCTTACATCTAAGTAGTGGGAGATGGAGTTAAGATAGAGCGAAAGCGTTGGTCCTGCGAACGAAATAGTTATGGTGAAACCAGCGTTCGTGTTCGCACCCATCTCTCATCATGTAATTGTTTCTCGACCTGATGAAAGGATGGAGATAATATGCAATGTTTGCAGGGGGTGTTTGCCTGGCCGTGCACCCAAGATGATAGATGAAATGATTCAAATGCTGCATTCATACATAATACGATTAACAAGCACACACTGTAATGGGCAACCTGAGTAATTGAGGTACGTGTCCCAGTGGATCGGAGAGGAAAGACTTTATCAAAAGAAACTGTTGGGTCATTTGATGGATCTGGGGTGTGTGTAGATGATCAGTCCAGGACCCTATGAGTCACATAGAACCGGGGCCGAATTCGTAAAGCTTCTCTTTCACGAGCAAGTTTTCCCATTGGTAAGATTGCTTCGTTGATGGTATGCCGCACTTCGTGATTGGCTGATATATTCTCTTACGAAAATATTTAGAGTAAAACATATTTATGAAGTGAGCCCTGGTATTCTGTTAGCTTTGAAAAGCCATCAAAGTCGCATCAATGTCCATGCACATTACGTTGTTGCTCCATCAGATCTCAACATATCTTTGAACTTCAGTACGCGTTCAGTCGCGTTGGCGACATGGCATCATTCTTTTTGTATCACTGACATGTTTTTTTTTATTTGGGGCATAACACGTATACAGGGTTTGCCCGCGAGGAGGACTTAAAAGGAGGACCTAAACCTCCTCACTAGGGCTTGATCTGCTGCCCCCGTGGGGCAGCAGAAGCAACTGATTTTCAAGTAAATCAACTTTGTAACATAATGAATAAACAAGGGCATAATCATTAGTATGGTGAGCATATAGTTACGAAATGCAGTAGTAACGCAATGAAAGTAATCAACATAGTGTAATGATGTAGTCACAATAGGAACATAGGCACAAATAAAAGAAAAACAACTAAGCATCACAAGTGAATGAACTAGTTGTACTAGTAACAATATTATTTTGTAACACTATGATGGAGAACAAAGTTTTACAACACTACGACGCCCAGAGCAAGAAACATGTTCATTATCAATTGTTTAAATTCTCGAATTGTTTCGCAACTTTTTATTATTTCCACAGCAGTAGAATATGTATTGTTCATCGTCATTTCACATATGTGGTATTAACTCGTGACTGTCACGTGCTTTGTTATGGAATTTTAATGTTCGGCTGAGTACGGCATGGTTCCTGTATTACTGTTTAATTCGTTAACGCTATCAATGTATAAGAGTCTTGCGTCGTTGTCACGCGATTGTCAGTCAACAGCATGTTGCTTTCTTTATTGGCGTAGCTGCTTTACTTAGTAATGAAATCTCGTTTCAATCGTTCATGCATTGAATTTCACCTCGTCCCGTCCAGATATGTAGCCCCGTACATTTTCCGTGAATTCGCTTTATCAGGACCAAGGAGGCCGTGGGAGTCAAGGTTTCGACAAGTTGACTTGTCTTCATCAAGGGTCTACAACTCTTTTTGTCGAAACCACGTGGTCGAAACGTTAGCAACGGCCACACTCCTTGCTCAAGGACCTAAACGCCATCTTTATCTGAACTTATTTCTGGTTCGGAAGGCAGACATTTTACTTGCAAACTCAAAGCAACTTTACCTGTAGGTGTAAGCGAGATAGACATACTTGACAAGCGCCCCTGCAAACACTTGTAGACATTGTTTCACTTTGTAAGAGGATTCGCACTCCAGCAAAGAACAGGAATCTCCACGAAGATTGGTTGTCATACCCCCTTTCAAACTATAATGACCGCTGCTTGTAGCTACGTAACGGCTAAAACAAGGACCAAGCGATGAGAAGGGCCACTGGCGATAACAGGCCGCGCGCAAGCTGTGGGTTACTGAACTCTCTCGAGTTCCTTCCTGCACAAGGGTGGAGCAAGCTCGAGGGCTCCAGCGCGGGCCATCGGGGCTGCGGTATCATACCGTCTTGAGCAAGTGGCAAGAAGAAGAAAAAAAGTGTCACGGTTCCCGTCGGCGCCACTGACCAATGAAGGTGAGCGGTCTCGTAGCCACGTGATCGTCCAGCTGTCCAATGGCTGCCCACGCAAGTACTTAGACCGTCACCCTGGGCGCGTTTTAAAGGCCGTCGGCTGCGCTGCGCGGCGGCCGTGATTGAATCGAGAGCATCCTTGTTTGGACATGCCCGAGTAAGCGGCGTTGCGCAAGCCCACAAGCTCCGTCGACGACGACGACAGCGCAGGAACCGACGCGAGCGCCGTCTTCTCGGCTAGCGGCCCCGCGGGTCGGCATCGCGGTTCCCCCTTCCCCCCATCCTTTTCTCTGAGAGGGCTCGGTGGAGTGCGATAGCGGCAAGGGATAAGTGGCTGCGGGTCGGCTGCTTCGGGCTCAGTGGACCTTTGAAGCACCATGCTGATCAGGCTCCTAGCACTGTCCTGCTGGGCAGTGGCTACCTGCTACGCAGGTGAGTACCCGGATGCACCCCGGTGCGAAGACAGTTCTTGCTCGCGAAGACTTGGTGCGCAGCACCTGGAAAATACGATCATTAAGCAATTAAGTGGAGTCGGAAATTACCGTGGCCTTAGTTTCACATAGACATCTTGCCACTTGTTGTGGCTTGCAAGGTTCTCAACAAATCAGGGGCCGAACCGTGAAAGCTTTCAATTCCCAAGTTCTCTGCCATTGGACAGCCGGCTTGGCTGATCACTTGTCCAGTATCAGGATTGGCTGAAATTTATACTTGTGCACAGTTTCAGCGTAAAATGTTTCGGGGTGCGCGGACGCAGCTCTGCGAAAATGGCGGACAGTCTCGCCCGCAAATGATTTGGTCCTGCGTTCGATCCCCTGGACTTTAGGGCATGTAGTACGTCAGTTCCGAAGCTGTCTTTCAAAGAAAATAGTTTCTTTTTATCATTGCTTCAGTATTCCTTTTTGGTGACTGACATTTTGTTTGCCTTTCATGAAGGTTTCCGACTAACCAGTAAAGATTGAATTGCAACTCTCTCTGATCAGACGCGTCGGTAAAATAATTGTTTTCGATGTGACCGAAAAAAAGCAGAATGGAACACGTTTCATGAAATGTTTCGGTAATTTCTACGATTACTATTTGAGGCACTGCGTGGGGCTTTCACTTTGGATGACAGGGAGGGATGGTGATTTTGCGGCTGATTAAGCACTTGTAGGCAATACTAAGAGAAAAAAATTGTTTGAAGCAGGTTATTTGAAATATTACAGTTTTATTTTTCCTATCGCATGTGATATAGCATGTGCGCGCAGTCAAAAAGTAAAAAAAGGAAGCTTGTGAACCCGCATTTAGATAGTTCAACTTTTCCTGTTAGAATTATAGTAAATATACTCATGTTTTATTTACTGAGAGGTCTGAAAAAGAAAAAAAAAATCATTGCTTTATGCAAGTGCAGCTCCTGAGAGACGAGCGAAGCGCAACAGAAACTTGCATTACTGAATTCAATCGTATCGTTCGAATGAACACTTTCACTCTCATTTTCGCTGAATTAATTTATTTCAGTAATATTTGAAATGAGGCGTCAATAACTATTTGGCATCACTTTGGTCAATTATTTCCGACTACGTTTGTACAGATAGGACGAAAGCCCTTTGGCTTTTCGCTTTGGCCTTTGGCATGGATGGATGGATGAAGAACCTTTATTGGGGTTCTGAAGAATTCCACACCCGTTTTATAGGGGTATAAGATCGCAGGCCGCTCCCATGTAGGGACGGGGAGGCCCCGCCTCACCGCCGCATCATGGGCCTTCTGGACAGCCTTGAGTCGTTGTATGAGAACCGGGCTCGTGAGCATCAAATGAAAGGAGTTTTCGGAAAATTCTTCATTTTTTTTCTTTGTAAAGAGGGGCACCTACAGAGCATGTGGTTAAAATCACTGCGATTGTGGCATTCTGGACAAAGTTCTGAAATATCGGAGCATGAAAAAAAAAATCCTGAAAAACTAGGCTTGTCTGGAGAGTCGTGTCTGTTTCTTCTAGGAAGACCAAAAGCATGTAATTCAGATATGTGACCTGTATAGTGATGTACCATATTCAATTCACTTTCAGTTTAGCTTTATTTTCCTTGATTAGAAGGACAACAGGCAATGGACAATGGAGAGCGTGACAAAAGAAATCATCCGAAAACGTACCTCACATAGGCGTCTAATGGAAAGCCGCGTAATGTATTAATTTGCACGCAGACGTAAACGGATGAAACTTTGGCTCACTTACGTTATACATTAATTAGATGTAGCGGTCATACCCAGTATACGAAGTTACCTCATTAGCTTTCGTGGTTTGCATTTTTCGATACACATTGGCCAAAATTAGAAAACGTCGAAAGTTAACAAAGCGTAAGCTAGTTCTATTCAACTTAGTCTGTTTGCAACATGGGCTTAGAAAGATGCGTCGACATATGTTGAAATGCCATTAATCCATAGCATAGCAGTTGCCGTTGAACTTACTGCAGAGGTCGCCAATCAGTTTGTGCGTGGCCGAGCCAGCGAGGCTAGATGAAATGGTTCGCATGGCTAGATGAAATGGTTCGCAAAGTTGTTTCGAAAAATCCAGCAGATTAAAACTATTTTTTGTCGTTATCGTATCACAGTATAAAGAGCAGTGATGATGGTACTAAAAAGAAACTGAAAATAGGCTTTAAATGTTTGACTGAATACTTAATTAATCCCGGATTCGAATTAATATTTCAATTGAATAGTTGCGATAATGCACCTAAGCATTCCAGGAAATCGGGGTACCGTTCCAGTACTGATGCTTGTTTACATCCTTCGTCTTCCTTCTCTCTCTCTTATTCTGCCGGTTTAGGAGCACGTTGGTACACGAAAAAGCGATGCCAACTTCTCGATCGAGTATGCAAGAACGCAGACGTAGAGGAGAAACGTTACTCACATTCAACAACAACAACGAAAAAACGAAGAAAGCTGACATTTTCAAGGTGTGGCACCTAAAAGCATCGACGTCGCACCGTTACACTAGTTTATGCTGACGTAAGCTTTCGAGGTACCAGGGGGGGGGGATGGCAGAAGAGAAAACACCATTGAGAACGTACGAACAAATGCTTTATAACGGTGAGATAGTCCTCACACCTTTCTAAAGGTCTCTAGATCTACCAGAAACGTGAGCAAGACCTCGCAGAAGCTTCAACTTAGCCGTGGTGAAATTATTTTCCTTTATATATCCGATATTTCTTCTCTTTATTCACGCGCGTCTGCATGCTACATCTTATTGATGCTGTGGTTTTTATGTACTGTGCCCCAGGTAATGATAACCTGACTATTGCTTATTATGATGATAAAAATAAAATGTTTTAACTCACCACTAGCACACAAAAAAGAGGTTGCCGCAGACAGGAAAGGCAACAGAACATTACGTAGGCCTCCCAATCGTACGTTTTGTGAATTTTCTTCCTCGATTTTTCTTTAAATAGGGCCTGTCTAATGTTGGTTGTGGCAGACGGATATGTTTTAGCAGAACCGACTGCTGTGCTAATTGGCTGTTTATGAACACTGAAAAAAGTGCCAATTCTAATTAGGACAAAAAGAAGAGCTACATTTTAGTGAGCATCAAAACTCCACAACATTCGTCATGTTTTATTTTATAACCTTCGTCACTCTAAAACTCCGTAAGATTTTATTAGACCAATCAGTTCTTGGCCAATTCCCAACGGTAGGTGTGAGCCGTAAAACAAGAAGAAGAGCTGACGCAGGTCAGGCGCTGTCCTGTGTCTGCTCTTCTTTTGATGTTCGTCAGCTTTAGCGCTTCTTTTTTCAGTGTACAGATGGATATGTCATGAGCGTGTTAACGTTTGATCTGCTTCGTGTCAAACGCCATATGCAAAGTTCCGCGGGCCTCTAAATTCGTATTCTCGGTAAATATTTTACGTGACCATTTCCGAACAGCCTTGGCAATCACAGTAAAACACGTTCATTGGGTGCTGGTGCGAGGGTCGACCGGTAGCCCAACCCGTAACGGCTCAGTTCGCGGACTCTGAGCACGAGTGACATCCACTGGCTATGCGTGGCAGGGACAAGGAATAGAGCGTCAAGGCCGATTTTCATGACTGTCAAAATCGACGGAGCTTTAAGAAAGGGCATTGCGAATTGAACTTTCTCATTTCGTTAATGCTAATTGCGACTAGTCGCAATTAGCACTATTATTATTTATAGTTAGCACTATATTATTATTATTATTATTATTATTATTATTATTATTATTATTATTATTATTATTATTATTATTATTATTATTATTATTATTATTATTATTATTATTATTATTATTATTATTATTTATAATTAGCACTATTATTATTAGCCTTCGCTAATAATACGGCCAGCATGCAACGAGGCTGTAATTGCATTTTTTTTTCCTTCCACCATGCCACGGTACATGCGCCCTGCCCCGAGCGGAAACGCTTATTCATCTTCGGGGCTTTTGTTCTGGCAATACCGGTCGTCCCGTTAAAACGGTAGAGGGTAGCACAGAAAAAAATAATAATAGTTGACGTATATGCTACGAATAATTTTAGCTCAGGAAGTTCTTCTTTTGTCTTTTTTGCTGTTGTTGTTGAGTGCTAATCCCGTAGGATATGTCACAAGACGTCATCTCAGCGCCTGGAGTAGCTTAAGCACTGGTGCACAACTCCTGAATCTTACATTCCTACACAGAAAAAAAAAAGCGCGGGGGGGGGGGGGGGTGTCCGTGGCTGGACTCCATGGAAGTCTTTAGTTTAACTCCATTTATGAGGGCATTCGGCCCGACTCGACACAAAGGGAGTAGTCTCGATTTTACGAGAAACGCGATAAACTCCATAAAGGGAGTTCTCCTGTGAGGAGCCGTTACTTCCACGCAAAGGGAGTCCCCATAACTCTCTTTGGTTTTTGAAAGGAGGACTCGTCTACAGCGTATCACAGGTGTAAGTGTCTGGTTCATTTAGTATGTGCGTTAATTTATACGGAAGGAAAAAAGGTTCGACCATTGAAGGACTCAGGTTCGACACTTGAAATACAGAGTTTCACAACGGTTCACAACCAAGGTCTCGAAACCCCGGTTGATGTGGCTGCCATGGCGGATCGTTAGGAAATAATCCACAGTCTACGTATAACGCACATTGAATAGAGAACGCAGTGCTTACTGAAAACCGCAGAGACGCAGCCATAATTAGTAATTTACAAATTGAGTTCGCGGGGCAGCATCGTGCATAGCGCGAAAGAGTCTAACGCCCTGGCGTGCCTTTTAGATGCGAAGCAGCTCTTTGACTCACGTGTGTAACGCCGTACGTATGTGCGTCCACACGAACGCGCCGCATCGCGTCTCCTCGCCGCAGGTGTTGGAGCGGTGCCGAGTAGGTCAAGGTGCAGCAGCGCGTTGACGTCACGCACCTCTTGCACGCATCCTTCGCAGGTGCGTGCTGACGTCACTTTCTCCCTAACCCGCAGCTGCCGGCTTCTCCACCCCCTCGCAACACACTTCTTTCTTGCTTCACCCTCTCCACCGCCTGCAATGCTCAACCACACGTCGAGTGGAAACACCGTTTCGGCTCGTTTATCTGCGATGAAACTTACACGAAACCCAGCCCGCCTTCCGTGTCTTTGCGTTGCAAACAAACGTTTACTCGAGTAAACGCTACGCGAAGTTTCGCTTCAGACCGTTCTTCTAGCTCACGCGTTAACGCCTGTTTCAACCGGGTCAATGCCGTGTGCACCGCTGCTGCTTCACATCCCATCAAGGTTCCCTTCGGGGAGATAGTTCGTAATTTTTCTCTCTTTTTTTCCGTTAGCTTTCACTTCGCGCGTTCATTTGTAAGCCTAGCCAATAGTGCCTTACAGTTTCAATGCCAATGTTCCCAAACCCCCTTTTATTGCGAAAGGAAAAGTGAGTGCCCTGGAATGCGTTGGTCTCAGGCTCAAATGCCAAACTACGAGAAACTTTCCTTAACTTGAGATTTCCCTCTAAGAACCCCCGAGCACCCATCCTTCTTAGTGCTGCGAAATATGCAGGGTGCAATATTTCGTCCATCGTGAACGTTCTTTCACTCTGCTAGCTTCCATATATAGCATTGATTGACCGTATAGGGAAAGCCGCTGTTCCACATGTCTGTGATTTCATTTCGGAGCTAAGGAAAACTGGCAACACTTGTCCCGTGTTCCCCGCAAGTTTTCTTTTTTTGTTTTTTTGTGTGTTAAAGGGGCCCTGCAACACTTTTTGAACATGATCAGAAAACGCTGCCGATCGGTAGTAGAGGCTTCCAACAACACGCGAGCCAAATATTATAGCGCAGCACGCTGCCTAGAATTGACAATAAATTATCAAAGTCAGCTAAAAATAGCTTTCTCTTCTCTCGAGAAATCGCGGAAAGTAAGCCGAGTAAGCCCATCGATCAGCCATTGGCTGATTTGAATATGGCGCGCTCGGCTGTTACAGGGGTCGCCGTGGGAGGTCATCACTTGTCTACGCGTGCGCGCGCAATCGCACTGAAAAGCCGCGTATTCGAAGAAAAAAAAAAGAAAAAAACGCTGAAGGTCACGAGGTGCGAGTGACGTTTTTTTTTTTTTTTGCCCCTCCCGTCCCTCCCTGCTCAGCTTCCAGCGCTTTCGTCGGGACGGGAGAAGAATGTGATTGCAGCGTGTGACAAATCTTTGTAACTCCGCTCGTACTGAACGGATTCTTAAAATTTTTGCGGCGTTCGATTTGTGAGGTAATACGGTTTTCCAGTGAATTAATTCCAAGGTTACTCAAAAAGTGTTTCAGGGCACCCCTTAAAAAACGTTAAACACAAATTTGTTCCAACTAGCCTATAGCTATCGTACCTTTTATCTTTAGCGCTTCCACCTCCTACACTTGCACGCGTTTCGGTTCGCGTGCACCTGTGAGCGTCCACACTCGTGCGAACTCTCGAGTGCCTTTTGTCACCTGCATAGACGGGCCGTCGCTCAGCCACATCGTAGCTCTCTCGCGGCAGCCTGGCTTGACCGGCCGGCGTCCGTTTGATGGAGATAAAGGTCGCCGACGATTGTCGGGCTGCTGCCACTCGTCATTTTAGCCGACGTTAGGGTCGGGACGGCTCGTGTGAAGCAAATCGGTGCGTCGTTGACGGCGGCGGGCTTGACAACGTCGGCGAAAAAAGCGAAGAAAGCCGCTTCGATTGGATCGGTCGCGTGCCCTTATCGGCTGTCCTCGGCTGCGCGCCGCTCCGTGACACTGCAGCTTGCGTATTCTAGTCTTGGCCTCTTGCCCACTTGAGCGGATCGTCGCATGCAAATGATGACGCGTCATGTTAAGTGTCTGACGTCTGTAGAGATGCGTGTACCGCTGCTAACGTGTGCTAATGGAGAATTTCCGTTTTTCTTGGATGACGGGAATAGACGCGCACATGTGCTTGCCTTCAACGCGAGCAATGTTGATTTGTGGAGTTTAACGTCCCAAAACCACCAGAGACGCCGTAGTGGAGGACTCCGGAAATTTTGACCACCTGGGGTTCTTTAACATGCACCCAAATCTGAGTACACGGGCCTACAACATTTCCGCCTCCATCGTAAATGCAGCCACCACAGCCGGGATTTGATCCCGCGACCTGCGGGTCAGCAGCCGAGTACCTTAGCCACTAGACCACCGTGGCGGGGCAAAGCGAGCAATTTTCTTATGCAATGCAGTTACTTGAAAAGACACGCGGGAAATGATATTGTAACATGCACATAGATGCAGAAATCCACGGGGGTGGTTGTATAGAGATGCATAGCGCGTTAGTTTTTGTTTATATATTTGGTTTTCCTTTAAGCTTGAAAAAAAAAAACCAAGAAATTGTTCTTGTATCAGCAACGCTTGCTCCTGTCATGATGTTATACATCCCGTAATACCCGTTATCCTTGCAATAATGGCGATTGACCTTTTCATATTATACACGTACAGTCAGAGAATTTGTGCTCGCATAAAACCTCAGCTGCCGCATTCCAATGGAAGAGGGGCAGAAGAAAGGAAGGTGGTAAAGAAGTAATGCAATAACGCCGGTATACTTTGACACTGCTAAACTTTAACAAACTCAAACTGGCGTATACACTAATCTGGAACTTGCCGCTGTTGCGCGTCACTGAGATGAAGCGTGTAGATTCGACTGTTCAGTTTAAACATCTCTTCACGCGCGAACGAGGTCACGCAAGCACGGTATCTATACAGAGTGAGCATCGCCGGAGGACGACTAGCCCCCGCGGGGAACTGCAGACATATGGGCATGGGAGGATCGTATGACCAGGTTTCACGACATCACCACACATTACCAGTGACAAAGACGCATATACCCATCTCCTCACGAAGGGCTAAACAGGACGCAAGCGGTACACTTCAGACAATTACAAACAGATTCATACAGAAACCCTGGACTCATGCACGCCATGTATCCAGACATATACACTACAAACAGATGCACGTCACGTGGCGGTAACCCGCTCCCTCCCCAGATAAGGATTGGGCACCGCCGGACTCTATTCGTCTGGATTCGACAAATAAAGTTTATGTTCTCTATACAGAGTGACCGATTGCAGGTGAAAGCTGTTAACGACTGCGCTGAGAATACGGTGCAAGACGATCCATAAGCGTTCATTCCCAATTGCAAGTATACGCGTGTACTATTTTAACGTAACTTTGGAACAGAAAAGACAAAAAAAAAGAGAAGAAGACTGGACAGCAATAAGTCGATGAGCGCGCTAAGCAGATCCGTCGCGCACCACGCGTATACCGACATGATTTTCAACTTTTGAAACGGCACGCGAACTATACCCCGCAGTGACACTTTGCTTCAATATGTGACTTTCTAAACTATAAAAATCACCGTAATAAATAAATAAATAAATAAATAAATAAATAAATAAATAAATAAATAAATAAATAAACGAATTTTACTATGACAAAAAGGATGAATACAAACTATAAAATCGTAGTTTCCTTAAGAGTACCATTTCTAGATATTAAGTCATGCATCATTGATTTATACGTAGGGTTTAACGTCCCAAAACCACCTTATGACTATGAGAGACGCCGTATAGTGGAGGGCTCCTGGGAATTTCGGCCACCTGGGGTTCTGTAACGTGCTCCCAAATCTGAGCGCACGGGCCTACAATATTTAAGTCATGCATCACAACGAATGTTAGCGTAAAAATATAACGACGGTTGGCATCCTCTTGAACGTCGCTCTTCGCTTTCTGGAGAAGCCAGAGGGCCTGACGCGACGATAAATAGTCCGAAAGAGAACGTCGCTGTATAGTCGAAGAATGGTGCCCTTGTCTAAACGTACGCTGGCGCCAGCGGCACATCCTTGTCGAACCATTCCAGTGTTTGTCATTGTCACTCCGCACTTTGTCAGGCGAACGATTTCATTCTGAGGTTTTTTTTTTTTTCATTTGTGAGAACTAGACTGCTCTGTAAGGCTTCGACCGTGGCTTCTTACGAAGCTGCCATGATGTTATACGGGGGAACCATACGACCTTATAACCCGTTGGCTTGCATTTAGGACGTAAGGTGTCATGATGATAAGCTCGAGGGCAAGGTATGGTGTGGGCCAAATGCAAATAACGCCCATGCGCTTTGATTTAGGTGGATGCACGTTTTAAAAAACCTCAAATCGTTAAAATTAATCAGGATTTCTCCACTACAGCGCGTCTCGTAATCGTGCGGTTTTGGCACGGGAAACCAGATAATTTATTATTATTATTATTATTATTATTATTATTATTATTATTATTATTATTATTATTATTATTATTATTATTATTATTATTATTATTATTATTATTATTATTATTATTATTGAGTGTACACACGCCCCTTCATACACTCCAGCAGGGTTTAGATGGTCATCTGGACCCTGCACTGATGTGTTATCGCACGTACACCAGAACACACCACACAGGCCGCCGCGCACAGAAGAAGATACCACACCTGGCCTCTACTGGCAACAGAGCACACCGATATCAACGTTGTTTTCAGACACTGACCGATATTACCTGGCTCTCATACAAAACACACCAGAACACATCACACTTTCTCTGAAGTATTTTCAACCAACTTGCCCTAGCTCTGTAATGCAACTGCGATAGAGAAATCGTTCGACAAGTTTCAATTCGATATTACCGGGCGCTCATACAAAACACACCAGAACACATCAAACCCATAGAGTTTCCCACAATACTTACTAGAGGGAACTCTGGCGCCAGTGTCTATGGGAGTTGCAACACACGGCGCTTCAGCGAGCATAAGAATGATGGGTAGTACACACATTTGTCTAACTTTCGTACTTCTGGCCTGCTTCTGGCTCCGTGTGTGTTCGTGTGGCTTGGAGCTGTTTTTCACGAAAACATAAATTAGCAAATGTTCATCGTTTGCGCTTCACAACCTTATTCTTTTAAGCTTACTATTTCGAATCCAGTCCTTAAGTTCAAAAGGGTTCGTGCTTTCTTTCAACACAAAACCGTAACCAGTAATAAACGAAGCCGCTAGTACGATTCGCCACCCGCAAGTACGAAGACTAGGCAAATGTGTGTACTACTACCCATCAATCCCATGGTCGCTGAACGATCGCAGCGCCAGAGTGCCCTCTAGTTAATTTTGAGAAACTTTATGATAAAACCCTCTCTGAAGTATTTTTAACTTGCCCTGGCTCTGTAATGCAGCTGCGATAGAAAAAATCGTTCGACGAGTTTGAATGGGCAGGCGTTACGCAGTTCAGGCGCCCGGGTCCCGCGGTAAAACCCCGTAATTTGCAACGTCTCGGAGCTCATCTTATAACTGTATCGGCGCGGGGGAAAACCCGCATCTATACATTTGCTTTGTCTCTCAGACGGGGCGCTGACGCGCGTCGGTTGTTACGCACACGCAGTGCAAGTCATCGTGCGTCGGTCTTGGCTTGTTAAGAGAACGTGCAGCCGCATTTGTAACCGCGCAATCGCTGCGGCGCAAGTGAATCGTGTGATTGATTGATTGATTGATTGATTGATTGATTGATTGATTGATTGATTGATTGATTGATTGATTGATTGATTGATTGAACATTTATTATTATGTGTCACCTGAGGTTTACAAACACTGATTGGACCCATAGCCTGAGGCTAGTGTAGGGTCCAATGAGAAAAGTAATGGACAGAAGCGGGAGATATCAGTTACACATAATACGTATGTAGCTATACAGACACTGTAAATATACACATATACAGAGTAGAGAAGTCTTTCTCTTCTTAAACAATCTGGTCACACCAAACAAAACTGCATGTGCGCATACAAAAAGTTATGACAGATAACTTCGTGGACACACCCAAAGAACATCAGTTAAAATACATAAAGAACATCAAACTATCACAAGTTTTAGTTAGAAGGAGAAAAAAATGCTAGCTTTACAAGATTCGCCAGCGTATATTTATACAAATGTAAGTGCTTACCACCAAAGAGAAAAAGAAGCTTTTACAGTTTGCTCAAGAATTGATTTTTTAGTTTTACCGCAGCATTGTGTGATGTCTTCAGTTCAGTGGGCAAACTATTCCAGGCTCACCCTGTTTTAAAGTTATACGCCACGTGCTACGCGTTAGGGCTCGGCGCTGTTATTCGAACGAACGGGACTGTCGCAGCCGCGATCTTACATTTTGATTACAACTTCCCGGATTTCATTCTTGCACTTACGTTACATTTCTAAAATCAAGCACTCGTTACCGCCCGTGTGATCGTCGTCTTCTCACCTCGAGCCTTGTCCGTTTGAGCTCAAATCTATTCTAGAATGAACGAACACGCCCAACAAAGCATTTTATTAAGTCACTTGTTGCGGACATGCGCTGCTGGCCTGTAAGATGACACTGCATGAAAGCTGTGGGCCTTTGTTCGTTGAGACCACTGGGCTGTAACTCTTGGCTCTATGAGCCAAACCATAGAGCACCATTGCACCATATATATATATATATATATATATATATATATATATATATATATATATATATATATATATATATATATAAGCCCCGCCGCGGTGGTCTAGTGGCTAAGGTACTCGGCTGCTGACCCGCAGGGCGCGGGTTCGAATCCCGGCTGTGGCGGCGCATTTCCGATGGCGGCGAAAATGTTGTAGGCCCGTGTGCTCAGATTTGGGTACACGTTAAAGAACCCCAGGTGGTCTAAATTTCCGGAGCCCTCCACTACGGCGTCTCTCATAATCATATAGTGGTTTTGAGACGTTAAACCCCACATATCAATCAATATATATATATATATATATATATATATATATATATATATATATATATATATATATATATATATATATATATATATATATATATATAACCGTACATGCTGTTGTAAAATCTTTTTAAAATGAAACATACACACACACACACAACCTAAGAGATGAGCCGTACTAGTAAATTAATATTGTGCAACATATAAAAAAAGCTTGGCAACAGCTAACCGAAATCAGGTTGTATTCAGAAAATGGTGGTGTGTTAACACGTCATAGCCAACACTTAATTAGCCATCTGTATAGCTAACGTTATCCTGCACTAACCAGGGCTGTTGCTTATTTAGGCAACAGCACGCAACACTAAGCGCTGCTGACAGGGGCTGGTATACTGTGCAAGCAAAGCTGGTAGTTCAAGGTTTGTGAGCCGACCACTTGACGGCTCACGGTCTTCAGGATAGGGTTATATATATAATCATCGATCGGGCGTTGCACTCCATTGTGAAGTGTGGATCAGAAGATGTCAAATGGCCTATTATATTCACTATGTGACTGATCGTACAGTGCTTATAACGGCATACCAAGAGTCTCGCTGTGGGAGGTGGTCAAACTTGGAGTTGGAGTTCCTTCACTTGTTTGGAGTGGCGTCATATATTTACCAGAACAGTTATGGTAATGTATAGTTACATAATTAAAAACAAAAACTGCTTTACATTCAAAAGAGGCCAGAAACTGAAATTAAGTTACCAGAACCTTCATGTTCCGAAACATTGGGTTTTGCTTTGTATTTAAGTAACCGTCGTTTATTGTGAAACTAGAAACGACACTTTGGGAAAAATAGTTTGTAAGTCCACACTTATTTAGAACCTATAAAGACTCGTTTGTTTGACGACACTAACTCGTTAGTTCGTATAATCGGAGAATGCGGCCGTGTTTCTCCGGTCCTGGCTACCGTATGCATCGTTCAATGATATCGAACGCTCGTTAATTATGCCGTATTTTTTCCGATCCGGTTCATTCGGATGATCCTGGGAGTTTGGCTTGACACGAAGCGCCACAAATATGTCACGCAAAGCAGCAAGATCGGCCGAGGTCTCTCAAAACGCGTTCACATTGTCAATGAAGTCTCAAATGAGGAAAAAAAAAATGTGGCTTTTGCAGTACCCTTACGCAAAATATTTACAGGACTTACGTTCTCCTCAAGAAAATAAAAGTGCTTGTAACAGGCATTTGTTAATTGTTTATTGTCACTTTCGGTGATTCGGCAGCCGATTAGTTGGGACAGTTTCTTCTTTTTATTTTTAACTTTTATTGTATTATCTCCGGCACGCTACTTTTAAAAGAATGTCCGCTACACCTTCCGAAACAGTCAGGAGGTGAATATCGCAATCAACAAATCAACATGTCTCGTTGAGCACCCTGTCGACGAACACGTGGGCTATGAGCGGAATGTTTTCGGTCGGACGTTATTGGCGCGTATCACAACGTTTCGTCGGAATTCACACACCGTCATTCTGTCTCGTATCCTGCAGCGGTGCTGTCACAACTCGTCGTAGAGCTGTTACGTGAGCACGCATCCCCCCCCCCCCCCATCCTCTTTCGTATATACACGCCCACCCTCAATATTCGTCCGGAAGTTGTAATTTTTTTATTATTAATGTCTTTCGAAACGCTGGCAATGTAAAGGAGGCGCACTTAGTTATACACGCATTCTGGACGCCCAGCCGAGAACTCCTCTTTCTTTCCCTCCCCCTCCCCCATTCCCCGCGTGGAGCCTCGTTGGTGCCTTCGTATTGAAAGACAGTAACAGCTCCACGCTTTTCTCCTCACTTTTCCCTCTCTTCAAGAACCTCTACAGAGCCTATCCGCAATCGCGGCGCGCGTGCCGTCGCACTGGCAAGAGAAGAAGGCCTGACATGCAACGGAGCATTTGACTTTGAGATCGGTTCGCACCGCCGGCGAAGCCGACCTTGCCAACGAATGCGGGGCGCAAGCGACATATTGATACACACATCGGGCCGGGACTCCGCCACGGGCGTTAATAGACGTCCGCGAGCTTCAAGGTTGTGTTGCTCTCTCTCCCCCTTTCTCTCTCTCTCTTGCCTCGTGGCCTTCTGGGAAAAGCAAGACCGCCTCAATGGGATTCGCCCGGGTCGAACGGTGCCACTTATGGCGTTCTACGGGATGCAGGCGGGAAGCGCGATTCACTTGCCGTGTAGATCAAATCACGGCACGAGTAGCTGCAGAGAGCGTAACGAGCGGTCACGTGATTTTTGATAAAAAGAGGTAACCAATCATAAAGAAGAAGCCAAGATGCTCAATCAGCCTTTCGTTTTTCCTGTGCCGCCCTCTGCCAATTTGGTAGGGGCTGGGGCGTGCGGTATCGCCAGATTAAGAGACGTTTCGCGACTTTAACGGTGGGGGAAGTGCGCATGCTTAGTGGCACTGGGAAACAATGGCGGATTAAGCCGTGTAGACCGACGTATACCAGGTATGGGTCAGATTTCGTTCCGATGACTGGTACATAATGAATAGCTGTTAATGAAGTACTTATACATAAAAGCAGAACGTATCCTGTATAGAAATCACTAGAAGGGTACGAAATCCTCAGGCTCGTGAACAGCAGCTCGACAGTATTCCTGCATATTTAACACAGTGCCTAACTTTTCAAATGCAATGTGAAGACGGCTAAGCGGTATACAAACTTCTCCCACGCCAGTATTAAAGAACCAATATTTCATTTGCGTTATTTACTCTACGTTTGCACTTAGCTCCCCTTTTGAGCGTAAGAAGTCATTCACGCTTTGTTATGGCATCATCATCATCACCATCATCATCATCATGTCTACGTCCACTGCAGGACAAAGGCCTCTCCCATGTTCCGCCAGTCCACTCGGTCCTGTGCTTGCTGCTGCCATTTTATACCCGCAAACTTCTTAATCTCATCTGCCCACCTAACCTTCTGCCTCCCCCTAACCCGCTTGCCTTCTCTGGGAACTCAGTTAGTTACCCTTAATGACCACCAGCGGTTATCCTGTCCACGCGCTACGTGCCCGGCCCATGACCATTTCCTCTTCTTGGTTTCAACTATGATATCCTTAACCCCGGTTTGTTCCCTGATCCACTCTGCTCTCTTCTTGTCTCTTAAAATTACACCTACCATTTTCCGTTCCATTGCTCGTTGCGTCATCCTCGATTTAAGCTGAACCCTCTTTGTAAGTCTCCAGGTTTCTGCTCCGTGGCTAAGTACCGGCAAGATACAGCTGTTATATACCTTCCTCTTGAGGGATAGTGGCAATCTACCTGTCATGATTTGAGAGCGCTTGCCAAATGTGCTCCACCCCATTCTTATTCTTCTAGTTACTTCAGTCTCCTGGTTCGGCTCCGCGGTTATTATCTGTCCTAAGTAGACGTAGTCTTTTACAACTTCAAGTGCACTATTACCTATCTCGAAGCGCTGTTCTCTTCCGAGATTGTTGTACATTACTTTCGTTTTCTGCATATTAATTTTAAGACCTACCTTTCTGCTCTCCTTGTCTAACTCCGTAATCCTGAGTTGCAATTCGTCCCCTGAGTTACTCAGCAATGCATTGTCATCGGCGAAACGCAGGTTACTAAGGTACTCTCCACTAACTCTTATCCCTAACTCTTCCCATTCTAGGTCATTTATGGCATGAACAGAGTCAAATGTCAGGGTAGAAATACAGTGCAAATGCGGTTTTTGGTCATGTTCTTTTTTTAGGAAAAAGAAAAGATTATACTTTTTGCTTGTACCGCCGGAAGCGGCGCGTCGAACTATTTGTCGAACATGGTAGTGCCTTCAGAAATGTGACAGTGTTGAATAGTGCGCTGCAAAGCGAAGTTGAGTAAAGACGCATTCCTTACAAGTTCCATTCATCGAAAGGTCAATGTACGTCGCTCTTTGTTTCTTAAAGTAAGTGGTGTACATAATTGTGTCCGAAGCATCTGAAAGGTTAAAAAGTTTTGTGAATATTCGAAAAAATTGGAAGCGAGTAGTCGACCGCAAGTGCTTGGAAGAGAATCGAGAGTGTCAATCGTTGTTCGTGTGGCTGAAAAACAAACAAACAAGCGAGATAAGCATTAGGTTCGTTTGAAAGTACGTGCTTTAGCATGGCAACCAGGGATACATATTCATGTTCTATTTGTACCTCTTGTTTACTTTGCAATATACATATATGTATCTGTCTTTTTGTGACCCATTCTTGTGTGGCTGTGTTAGCGTGGAACATCGAATGTACATGTTTTCTTTCCTCGTCATCTCATATCCATGCTTATGTAAATGAAGTCTGTTTTGTCATCATCGTTAATCTACGTCTAACAAGAAAACGTTCTGTTGAAATGTCATTGACCTCTCCAACATTAATTTTCTTTCTAAACATTTAGTGGCCGTTCGTCTACGAACTTTCATATCCTTCACATGTTAAGCCCACGGGACGGCTTTATGCTCTCCCATAGTCTATAGAGTCCCAAGTACTCTAAGTCGTTAGCCACTTTTTTTTTTTAGAAAAACACGTTCGCATCTCGTCTCGTTCGCATATCTCTACTCCTTTTGCCCGTCTTGTCCTTTTGTATTTTTTTATTTCGCAAGAGGTTTCGGTTTGCGCATCCTTTCGTTTGGAAAGATTATGCCAGGAAAAAAAAGTGTCCGTGGAATCACGTGCGGTCAGCGTGAATAATTTTCGAGTGCTCGCGTTGTGCTCTGAAGAAGAGCGGACTCCCACTTTGTATCTCAGGATTTTTTCTTCCTTTTCTTCTTGCACATTCTGGCGGCTCCTCTTTCTATCGTTTTTTATCTACGTACATTCTTCATCGTTTCGTTTTATTTCTTTATTTTAACTCTTTTCCCGCATCTTTCCTCACCTACACCGCACGTCACTAGACGCTTCGCGTCAGTAGGGGAGGCTGACGCGCGGGCTGGAGACAGCTGGCTGTGCAGATAACCGCTATCTCGTCCAGCTCCCGTGCCGACGCTGACACATCTCGGAGGACCCGCGCGGCCTGCTCTCGCGTGGCATGCCGGCTGTCAAGTCGTCTCCCACTTGACATTCTTGTCACCTTTCACCCGGCACTTTGATCTTCCCTCATTATCTTACGTATCACCCCCCCCCCCCCTTTTCGTATCGTATTCTTGTGCACGCTTCATTTTGTTGTTGCTTCTAATATTTTTTTTTGTGCTCACTATAATCTCACGTTCTGTAGTATTCATCATAAAGACCACAGAACGACAGATAATGAGACTGAGAGCCGTGAAGAATGATTATTCACAGCTCCCATCCTCTGTCTCTCTTTGTTTTCCTATTCGTCTCTCTCTCTCTCTCTCTCTCTACTTCTGAGAGTTCAGAAACGGTGTGTGTTGGGGGGAGGAGGAGGAGGGGAGGCCGCCTTCTCGAGAAGTCGCGTATCTCTCTGGAAAAACCGGGAGTCCCGAGATTTTCCCGCCATCTCATGTTTCGTGTTTTCTCGGACCTTGCCCGTGACGGATAGGGGCGAGGAGATATGCAGTACTGTCCAGTCTACGGTCACAGACATGCGAGCGGGCACAAACACGCAGTTTATCCGTCCGCACGCGTGTGCCTCTGTTGTGTGTGCGTGTACATACACCAGGTTTAACGAAAGCTATTTTTGCGTCGTTCAAAAGTTATTACACGATGGCTGTGCGCGCGTCTGAAGGCCCGTAGTTTATCTTGCCTCCGCATCCGGAATCAAAAATTTTAGGCTGCTTATTTAAAGAAAGAGCAGTTTACTTGGCCCCATTTGGCACTAAAAGCTTGGTGCATACTGCTTTTTTTTTTTACACTCGTACCCACAGCGCCATTTAGGCATTACAGTGGGGGGGGGGGGGGGAGTTACACAGAGAATTTATAAATCATACATTTCAAGAACATTGGTAGTGAAACACTAAGGAGAAATAGCGGCATACATTGTTGTCAATACACATGAATTTCATAAAGATCAGCTAACCCAGACGAAGAGAGAAAGCAAAAATGAAAGTTATACTGTACAAACATAAAAATACAAAAACGATGTTATACGAACTAAACAATGCATAAAATTCGACTGCAGCTGAAGACAGAATGACATGTCGCTTTGAAGCCTTATCTGCTCTACAAATTCAAAATAGCGTGAAGCTTGTAGGAGAGTTCATAGGTTCAGTTAAGCTGGTCTGGTTGCTGGTTAAGGCAAGTACGTGAAATCATTATGACAACTTGGCAGCGCAAACAAACAGGAAAAGGTAACGCTTCGCTGCCAAGTCATCATAATGAATATATACCAAACTAACCAGCCTATCATTCTTTTGCGAGGACTTAGAAGGCTCATGTTTTTGTCGGTGGATAATCTTGAGCTGGCCCTGGACAATTATATAAACGGTGGCGCGGTTTGTCTCGTGTAATGCTAAACGGGCGCCTGAAAGGGCCGTCAAACCACATCGTGTATAAGTGGACGGTAACGATGCGAAAGTCGCACTCGCGCTGACTCTTCCAAACAATAACTCAGAAAAGCGTGAAAATTCCCGAACTCTTGGTCATCATGTTGGGTACCTTCTCTCTTTTTTTTGGGGGGGGGGAATAAATTCAAAATCACAAACATTTTTCATCACGAATACCATATTTGTAGTTCTCCAGCAAGTTAAGTCATTTGCCCGTGGAATCTACCCAATTTTTTTGCAAATCTATCGATATTGTTAAAAGGCCACAACAGAATGAACTTTCACTTTCTAAGAGCCCAGTCCAGGGGCCCGGCAACGCTTTTTCAGAATGGCCATAAAACGCTGCCCATGGGTAGTAGAGGCTCCTGAGAACATGCGAGCCTGACATTACAGCGCAGCACGTGGCGTGGAATTAACAATGAATTCTCAAAGTCAGCAAAAAATTGTCCGCCTTTTTTTCTGCAAATGATGTTATATACCAAAATGACAGCGCCGTGTACTCGAATTCAAACCCATTGGCTGATTTGAGCATCGTGAGCTACATAGTTAACGCGGCCAGCGAGAGAGGCCGCCACTTACCCACGCGCGTGCTCGCGGTCACGAGGAAAGTAAACCGCGCGTTGGAAGAAGAAAAAAGAAAGAAAAAGGGGTCAAGGTCACGAGGCACGCTTGACGTACGACTTATTTATCCCGTGCCATCCCTCCCTGCTCAGCTTCCAGCGCGCTCGTCGGGACTAGAAAAGAGAGGAAGCAATTACAGCGTGCGACAAATCTCCAACTCCGCTCGTACTCAACCGATTCCAAACTAAATTTGCAGTCGTCGATTACTGAAACTCCTTTAGCGAAGCTATTCGATATTTACCTAGTGTTGTGTTATACGGCCCTTCCTCTTTCCGATGGAGGCGGAAATGATGTAGGCCCGTGTGCTCAGATTTGGGTGCACGTTAAAGAACCCCAGGTGGTCTAAATTTCCGGAGCCCTCCACTACGGCGTCTCTCATAATCATATAGTGGTTTTGGGACGTTAAACCCTACATATCAATCAATCAATCAATCAATCAATCAATCAACGGCCCTTTCTCGCCTTCTTTTAACACTCCTTATATTAGTCTCAAGTTGTTCCTCACGATGCCACAATCTTTCCGCACTTAACTTCTAAAGCCCACTTTCTTCTTTTCGGTCGAATTGTAAATCTTGCACTTTATCGCAGAATCTTTTTCAAAGGCGTGCGCTTAGGGGGGTGGGGCAGAGGGAGCGGCTACCCTCCTATTAACCTAAAGGGGGGGGGGCACAAATCCAGCCCTATACACCAACATAACAGGGGTGGGGGTGCTGCGACTAACCTTCCCTCCCCCCCCCCCCCTGAAAGGGAACCTGGCACATGCCTATGGTCTGGGTCATTCTCCAAGCTGTATTGCATACCATGCCATGCTGAAGCGCAAGAGGAATGACGAGAAGGGGGTATGGGGTGGGTGAGAAGAGAGTTGCAATGGGCACTTGGCATGCTTTTGTCGGTGTTTTTGATCGTAAAAGTAAACGTTCTTTCATAAGAATCCTAGAACATTAGTCAATAATAAGAATATCAACATAGATTTTTTCGACCACACTGGGCCATTGCACCTCAAGACACCTCCGTGCCGTCATCAATACTATGACTGCTTCTGTTCACACGCATGAATTCGTTCAGAATTTGGTCAATCTTATACGCACCCATTGGTCAAGCACCGGGCTTTAAGTCTTGACTGCCACGATCGTTGCAGGGAATACTTAAAAGTGAAGATTAGGGATTCTGTGCAGCCCACTGGAATGATCTTCCCGAGGTTGCATCAATGTCTCACCACAAAACATTTCTAGATAGTCTAGTTACACTCATTGACAGTATTGTATAACGTTATTTCGCCGTGCTTATTGTAAGCTTTTTTTTCTCTTTTATTGAATGCCTATACTTTTATTTACGATGGCTATTGATCATGAAATGCAAGTTGATTTCGTTGCTGTCATGATATAGCCTGAATTTGACGTAAACCATCTGTTCTCTTGTTTATTCGCAGGGCCATTGCCTCAGGATGGCATCTCTAGAGATTGCAAATGTGAGTATTTGTTTACAGAGTTTTATTTCGATAATTCACGTCGCGTTAAATGTTTATGGCTTGGCCAAGGCGCAGATATCGTCCGCAAACAGATGACTTGGGCTACTGAGAGAAGCGTTCTAGGCTGTGTTCGGCTAGCTAAA
The DNA here is from genome assembly GCA_013436015.1 of Rhipicephalus annulatus. Lineage (NCBI taxonomy): Eukaryota > Metazoa > Arthropoda > Arachnida > Ixodida > Ixodidae > Rhipicephalus > Rhipicephalus annulatus. The sequence continues at coordinate 104,809 of WOVY01003200.1, read as the reverse complement.
ACGTTACGCGAGATGCCGCAACGTAATCGAATGTGTGAGACGAGCTCATTTGAATATTGATGCCAAAGGGATGATTGACAATCACGCTGCGAAGCCCAGCGACGCCCGCTCCGGATGATTTTGAACCAACTGGACTCCAGGCCATTTTATGTTTACGAGATTCTTAGGCCTTCGGCATGGATACTTCTAGAGTGCTTCAAGGACAATTGAAATGCTGCTGGCCGAAGTACCCGGAGCCATCAAATCTTAGCGACCGCCTTTGGACTGGCTGTGCTTCCTCGACTGTGCTCGTCATTTTGTCCATCGTTCTTTTTTTTTCTTCTATCTTTCTGCCCCTTTTCCTCTCCCTCATTGCAAGGTGGCAAACCAGACGTGTGTTTGGTTAACCTCCATGTCTGTCCTTGCTTCTTTCTCTCTCTCTCTCTGCCGAGAAGTTTTGTTCCTATTTAAGAAATCCGTATGTATTTTTCCTTGGGGTTTCGTGCCACAGACAGCGTAGTTATCAATTATATATCTCATAACCATCATGCCGCGTTGCGGGATTCCGCAGAACTCATTAACAATGTTGACATCGCACCCGCGCTCATTTTTGTATTGTCCTGGTTTTGTCCAACTCCGTATTTGTTGCACAGTACAGACTAGAAACGAGGCGGCGTACAGACGGTAAACCTGTGCGCTGTGTTTTGGCTTTTCTAAGAGGGAGGGGGGAGAGGAAATTAGGGTCTTAACGCCATGCCCTCCCCCTCCCGATGCCTCCCCTGCTAACTTAGACTAGCCTAGACTAAATTTACTGTATATGCTACCTTGGGTAGCATATACAGTAACTCTAGCCTATAGACTAACTTCCATAAGACGGAAAGTTGGGCTATTTGCGCACACCTAACATGAAGGCACAGCGCCGGTCCTTTTGTACTTTTTTTTCGTGTTTCTTCGTGTGTTTTGCTACAAATTTTTCACTATGTGGCCTAACTTGGAAAGTTGCGATACTTTTGAGTCACATTCCGAAGAGAAATGAACAAAACTAGTGTCAAGTCTTCGGAAAAACGTGCCTACATAGATTTTTTTTTTTTGCAAGTTCATAGGTTAGGCTTACGAGCGACAGGGTTCGAGAGACAGTTCGGCTAGCAACAGAGGCGACACGCACGCATTTCAGGGGTGCGTTTCGCAAATGGTGGTATGCGGCGTGAACGAACCCTGAAAGGGAAGTGTCGATTGTGCAAACCGTCGTAAGCCGGTTCCATTTGCGTTTGTTACGCAGCCCCCATGACGACGCAACAGACGATACTGTACACGTACGTGGGCGAGAACCGCATCGAGAACCAGGACGCGCAGCATCACGTTCAAGTGAAGGCCAACGTCGAAGTCGGAGTCATCTCGCCATGCATCTTTTCTTTCAAGGTATACGTCACTCCTATGCGCCTCTCTCTGTCTCTCCTTCTTCTGTGACGCAATGCACGTGCAAAATATGATGTAATGCGACGTGATTCAATGAAACCGTCTATCACGACGATGATGATTTAGATTGACGTTTTTCTTGAAAAGAGTGGTGACCAGTAGTCATTTTGCCTTTTTTTAACATTAGGGTGCTAAAGGCCTTATTCGTCTCATCGAATCAAGAAATTTCGAGATTTGGCGAGATTTCACGAGACGTCGCGGGACGGCAGCGTCAACACGAATGATGAAAAGGAGCTAATAAAAGTTGGTCTAAAGTCACGTGATACTCGAGTTTTGCATATATGTGGCCCGACGGCGTGTTGAAAGTCCCATGACCTCACTGCAACATGACATCACAGACCGCCAAAATTTGTGACATCATGCGTAATCAGGCGACGTCGTGGAAATTGGACGAATCGTAGAGGCAGTGCGAAAGCATGTGAGGCGCTCAAAGCTTGCACTGGCCTCACTTCTCGAAAGCGCTGCAAAACCAAATTAGGCGCAGTGAGCTAGCTATTTGGGTAGGGGGTAGGTGGATCAATACAGTCGAGTTGAAAGAAGACGAAGCAGAGGCAGGTTGCTTTCGCCTTAGAATCGCCTCCGGATAACCCATAAAGGACCGTTAGAGCTTTTTTTTAATGCGAATGCATTTCTTAGTCGGGCTATGTCAGGTGTCCGGTGGCGTCCGCGCGCCGGCAGGTGTTATTTCTCCGCTCTCCCTCTCCCATAGCAACAGCTGCGGGCGCGCTTATTCTCGCGTCTCGCTACCGGAGCTGGTGGTGCGGGTGGAGTAGCAGAGAGTGAGTGGAGAGGAGGTGCGTGCTCTCCACACACGCTGGAGATCGGCGGAAGTGCCGGTGTGTGGAGAGAGTGTAGGAAAGGGTAGGTGCAATGGTTCCCGCTCCTTCTCTCGCCGTTCGCACACTCTCCTCCCTGCGTCCACTCTCTTGTCCGTTCGCTCGTATGTATATATAAATGGAGTGAAGCGAGCGCCTCACTCTCGACCATTCGCTGGCTGACGAATGTGTAAATAAATGGTTACTGCACAAATTCTCGTCTCGTCATTAATTTACGCCTTTAAATTTACTACGCCGTGTACTTTTGGCGCAAAAAAATGCCTTCGTCCTCGCGATTCTCTTCGGGGAGGTGGCGGCAATTTTTTCAGCTAATCCACTTCATTATCCGCTTCTATTCGCTCAATCATACCATGCAGCACTTATCTTGTCCTACTAAAATCTTATATGTCGTACTCGTTCCACGATAGGCGCGCAGTGAGGTACGTGAAAGAGGTAACTTACAAGAGACGCATTTCTTTATCACCAAGGTGATCTTACCTTTTTTTGTTAATCTCTTTCTCCTGCTTGCAGTTGGCCGACGTAGACCTGCAAGGGGTCAGCGTGGCCAACCGGTACGCGTTCAAGGAAGCCCTGGAACGGCATCCGATGACCGTGTACATCGAGGATGGCATCGTTGGCGAGATACGTCACAATGCGGAAGAACTGCCGTGGGCGCTGAACGTCAAGAGGGCCATTATCTCCATGATGCAGATACCTCGCACAGCTCTCGACGCCAACAGCATCGTGTCCGAGGTATACGGCGTTCTTTAAAGTGGCTAAAGTGACTATCTATCTATCTATCTATCTATCTATCTATCTATCTATCTATCTATCTATCTATCTATCTATCTATCTATCTATCTATCTATCTATCTATCAGCTGGCCGAGATACCAAGGTTGGCTCTTAGCCTGCTATTTTTTTTAGTATACAGCCGGTTTAGTAAACTCTACAGCAAAACACAAATTATATGCTTTGTCCAAAGCATCGTAAGGCACCTACTACGCACTTCATCCTCATCTGAACAGCAATCGATCGTCGTCACCTTTTTGGTTGATAATCATAATCGTTTTGGCTGTGTGCTTTATCACCGGATCGTGGCGCTTGTTGGCTCTTGAGTTCGCGGCTCAAGAGCCAACAGCCAAGTCCCGTTACAACCAAGTCGTCATACGTGGTGGAGGTGTTGGCTATCGCTCCCATTAGCTCTCGCCCATAAATCGGCCCATAAAGGGAATCACAAATGACCCAGGTGTTCGTGCGATATATCCCCTGTATAACTGCAGATTTATCTCATCATCCTATCTTAATTACGCAAGTCTTCATTAATTTTGTTGTCGTCTAGACTTCCCCGCATTGCTGTGCCGTTTTTAAAGCGTCAACATTCTTTCCGAATGAACTCTAGCGGTACTATTTTAAAGCATGCATTTTTTTTATATTGAGCAGCTTGTAGTTTGCGCATGGTATGTCTTCAAGAAAAAAGAAAGCACAACCTTATTTTTTTCTTGCCGGAAGTGCTCGTTCGCCATCAGTTGCGACGTAACGAAACCCGCAGCCCATGTGCTGACCGGTTTGACGGCTTGATAGCCCCGCCGTGGTGGTCTAGTGGCTAAGGTACTCGGCTGCTGACCCACAGGTCACGGGATCAACTCCCGGCTGGGGCGGCTGCATTTGCGATGGAGGCGAAAATGATGTAGGCCCGTGTGCCCAGATTCGGGTGCACGTTAAAGAACCCCAGGTGTTCAAAATTTCCGGAGCACTTCACTACGGCGTCTCTCATAACCATGAGGTGGTTTTGGGACGTTAAATCCCACTTATCAATCAAGATTTAAAATGATGTGGTCTATAGCATGCCGGGTAGTCCACCAATTAAATGGTCGTCTCTTCTCCGCGCGCATGCCCAGACTGACGTGTTTGGAACCTGCGAGACCCGTTACACGCCCGGAAACATTGGCCGCTCCGGTGGTACCGTGACCAAGTCCAAGAGCCTGGCCACGTGCTTTGGCCGATTCGGCAGCTCCCTGCCAATCATCTACACCCCGTACGAGTCCAAGGCTTCGGTGAGTTTTGTTACACTATCCATTCTGTCGTTATTGCGACGAAATCATAGTTGTTACAATGGAATACCAGCTGGCTCGTACTGAGCCCTTGCTTCAGTGGTGGTGGTGAAACTTTATTTCCTGAGAGGGGGGCCCAAGGGCACCTGGCTAAAAGTTAGGCGTATAGGGCAAGTCCCACGTAGACGCAGCTACGCCATACGCGGACTTCCTGAACAGCGCATATATGATCTTGGAACACATCACTTTTGAGTGCCTTGTCACATTGGCCCTTGTCCAACATGCGTCACTTTCCCATAGAACAAGGACCTTGTTTTGGTTACTGCGAGGCGTCGCTACAGAAACCGACGCCGGATTTTCGCTAGATCTTAATGCAGTATTGCAGTTCTTGCGAACAACAAAAAGGAAGAAGCAGTTATTCGAGGAGCAAAATCTGAGATGTCGATCTAAACAAGAGTTTTGAATTAAGCAGCAAACCAGTGTCGTCTATGTGTAAGGTGGTTATTAGATGGTATTGCCTCCCTGGAGGCCACCGGGAAACAACTTCAGTAAACTTGGAAATATGACTCACTGATGTTCAAGTACTTATGGCGTCACATCTAGCCGCTAGCGACACGATGGTGCTTACGTACGCAACCAATCGTGAACAACTAAGTGCTTGTACGTTCATAGCCAAAGCTGTGCTAAAGACGGGAGCACAAGACAAATAATACCACAGAAATGCGCCGTTTGTCTTGAGCTCTCGTCTTTCGCGCAGCTTTAGACATGAACCTTACGCAACTCGATCAGCCTTATACAATTTTACTGTACGTGTTTGTCAGGTTCAGCTTCGTGCCATCAGATGGCGCCGTCAGCCCCGCCGCTCACGTTTGCGCTCCGACAACATTGGTGGTGGTAGTAGTGGTTAGAAGATGAGAAAAGGCACCTAATTTCTGCAACCCGGTCGGGAGCACGGCGCAGTGCCTAACAACATTGTGCCCCGTTAACAGCAATACGTTTGCTGCGGCGTATGATTGTCTGAGCATAGCCTCCTATATATAGGAGGCTATGGTCTGAGTATGCTTATCGTGCATTTTATCATAGAACATCGCCTAAGACGAGTACCGAGCATGTTCTCAGTTCTAGATAGCGGCGTTTGGCCCCCGGCGCGTACAATAGTGGCTGTGGCGGAGTCGTCGTGCCTTCGTCGAAGAAAGCGCCGCCGAGACGACGGTGAACGAAGTTCAACAAGTGTTGGTGGTCCACGGTGCCCGCACACCCGTGCTGGAGTGTTTTTCTTTCCCGTTTCCTTTGAGAATGCAACGCACTCCACGTGCTCGGTCGTAGACATTGAACGACCTTGTCGCTAGCGTCCCGAAGCCGATAACGCAATGGTTGCCTTTTCTGCCGCAACTGACTGTGCAAAGGAGCTGCACGAAGACGTTGTGGGGGGCAGTTTTATTTTCTGGCACTCGTGCTACGCTTATCGACGCGTGCGTTTTTGGCAAAGGAAGCGAGCGAAAAGACGAACCTTAATTTTTTTGTTTTGTTTTTCCTATGGAAACCGTCATTGAGATCCTCGTGACACGTTTCGTTCTAGGTTCGTTTTGATTTTTTTTTTTTGCGCTGGAGTGTTTTGATTCGCCGAGTTGGCTTGGTAGATGTGCTCGTGACTCCGGAAGATGCGGCTACGTTTTTATTTGGGGCCCGTTGAAAGGTCGACCACAACAATAAAAAAGAACTGAAGTTGGGTGGCAGTCTGGGCGAGTTGGTTTGAAATATTCAAGGTGCTCAATTGAACAGCAGTGCGAAAGACGGGACTAGGACTATTATTCGTGTCTTCACTTTCTCGGTTCCGTAATTATTTTGCGTTGTCATTGAGTTCAAGTACTGCGAACATAATTATATCATCTCCCACTAAAGGGAACCATCGAGTAGCGTGCGAAGCTGCGCATGGGTGAACTTAAAGTTCTGTTCATCACGGGTGGTTTGTCCGTAGTTAACGCGACCTTACCAATGGAGCACATCATGAATTCACCGCAGTTTCGGTCTGTTACTCGTCCCGAATTCTTGTTGGAGCACGCCACGCGGGTTCATAGCCCTGCAACCCGTGGGTTCGTAGAACATCTCAGGAATCTCGTTTCGCGACGCCATCACGTCATTGCTGAGAGAGTGTAAGAGGGAGAAGCCTCAGCGTCTTGCCCAGCCACTAAAGGCCTGACCACACCTACCGGCTGCAGCGCATGGCTTTATGACGCGGCGCCGCGCCCTTTTCCTACAGAGAGAGGGGCCAAGTGACTACGCGAAGCTGCTCGCCCGCTCTCTTTGATTCGAGGCATGTTAGATGCTTCACGTGCCGGCGGGTCGAAATCGAAAAAACGGCACTTCCGCGCTCAGGTGGTAGCTGCAAGCACCGCTGAACTTGTCACTGGTAAGCGCAGACAAGCTGGCACAGCTTGATTCCTCGTCGGATGACATTGTCAACTTGCTTTTCGCGAAGTGGTTCTTGAAAGAGAAAAGAAGAGAAAAGTGAGCCCCGTTATTGTCTGCTTCATGAGCGACACCGCCACAGTAGCTCACAAGGGATGGGGGTGAGGAGAGATAAAAAGGATAGGAGTAAAGATGTGGGAAAGCCGAAGAAGGAGAAGAGAAGAAGAGACGTGTGGTGGTAAGCCACAGCGAGCGAGGACAAACCGAGGGGATAGAAGAGATAGGAAAGATGGAGCACGGTCACTGGAGTTCGAGGACGGGGCGCACCTGCGAGAGCTCCTTTCGGCGTCGGTGGATGGCGTAGAACAAGTCCAGTAAGTCAGAGCTGCACTGTCGTCGGAGGTGGAAGGTCGTCGGCGGCAGGAGATGACGTAGGGCGAGTCCAGTCGGCCAGAGCCACGATGACGCGGGAGATCGCAAGCGCGCGGAGCGCGCGAGCGCACGACCGATCGGCCCGAAATCCAGCAAGCGAGTCCCCACTTGCTTTTCGCGCGTCAAAAGAGGCACGCGGAGCTATGTTTTCACCCTGGCCAGCCGTGGCGGAGTGCAGCTGATCTCGTGACGTCATTGGCTACGGATTCTCGTGACGTCATCCGATAACCACCCTAGATGACGGAGCGGCTCCTCGCTTCTGTTTCTGCTTATTTAAAATTATTGACGAGGGCCTGGGCAAAATGAACCACCCTAAGCTTTTGCGTGACTGTCAATACTATTTGAAAACAGCATGCATTATCTCAGTATAATCTAAAGTGCACCGGAGCTCCCCTTTTAGCAACAAATTCCAAAGTCACGCGAAGAACGGCAAGCAGCTCGAAACTTGCAGCGCGCACCTCAAGCAGAAAGCACGCACGAAATGAGCATACGCAGGACGAGCGTGGACTAGCGAATGTCGCAGCTGGACACATAAAGCACACTTCTTAAACGGAAAGAAAGAGAAACGAACGAACAAGAATACACAGGACAAGAGCGAACAACGGTCACAATTACGCCTTTCGTGTGGGAGCAGCGTGCTCCTCTACCTAAACGGGGCCTGGAGCGAAGTGACCTTTGTGCTCTCCCCATTCACGAGTCTGATAAGCGCGCGTGCAGGAGAGACCACGGAGTCCGGTGCCCATCGAAAGGCGAGAGGGAACGAGTTTGAAGGTCCTCAGAGCTCTACAACTTCGGCGCGTTATATCTTGACAAGGTAGGCCCCGTGGCCTGCAATAAAACAACAACAAAAAAAAACGCTACGTGGCCTAGTGCTCTGCGCTGCACCCGGTGGAGCGAGATGTCGCTGGTTCGACGCCCCGGGACCAAACATTTTCTTCGTGTTTTTTTCTTTGCACTCTGTCAGTATATATTCGACAACGTCATATCTGTGACGGAAATACGTCAACGGAGCCGTGGCGGACCCCGGCATGAAACACTTCCGTGTTAAAAAGAACATGGGAAAAGAATGTAAGAAGAGAGGCAATCAGAAGCACTGTTATTGCGCACACTGAATGACCCGAGCAGGTATACATCTCATGAGTGATCAAGACCTTGTAGGAACTAATGCTTAATATGTCATTTGTAAAATAGTTATTATAATTATTGAACCATGATTAGATGTCATATTTTCTTTGTGAAGTATTACGAACTTTCTCATTTTACAGGCTAATACTAAAGAGGGCTCCGTGTTACGTGTACTTGACTCTGTGCATGCATACAGAGCTATTGCTTCGGTCCTCCATGTGCATGTAAACTAGATGTACGTGGTTGATACGCAAATTAATGCACATTTATATATCTGGGTTCTTTTGTCTACGCACAGCCATTCCAGACGATCCCGATGACGAACGGCAGCTTCGTGTGCCAGCAATCAGTGGATGCCAACCGTTGGATCACCAAGGCCGAGTGCAAGGAGCAGGAGTACCTCCACCTCGCCGCCAGGGGTCTCCGCGAACAGACCACGGTCACCTCCACGGGAGTGCTCATCATGCAACAGATCTTCCCGTCGGTCAAACCCGTTCCTGGTGCGAGCCAGCTACTCACTCACATTTGGCCACAGCTTAGTTGTGAAGTGTTTCGTTGTTGAGCAGCGAAGTATGTTTCCCATTCTTACGGTCAGAGCATTAGAAGCCTCATCTAATGTAAAAATTGACTGTCAACGTTCATAATGTCAACGCGAGTGACGCAAAAGATTAACGTTAAGTGGTGACGTCACTGTATGAAGTCATCAAGACATGACATTCGCCTAAACGAGATGAAGTCATCACGTGACAAAGTCATTTGGTCAAAAGTGTGGAGGCATTGCCAAACCCTGCGAGGCGCAGGCATAGGCAGAAATGTTTTCAGTGGGGGAGAGGGGTCACCTCTGTGATTTGAAAAGAGGCCGGTGGCAGGCAGGTAAATGGCCATTTGCGCTATGTATACTATGGCGAAAAAAATTCGTAAGGGGGAGGCACAAGCTCTGTGTGCCATGCCCTGCACTATGCCTCTGCTGCGAGATTCAGAAAACTTGCAGTGCCTGTGATCCTGAACACCGTGCGAAACCATGTAGGGGCACATAGCTTTAAGAGTTGGGGAGGGGGGCTATTGTATCGATATTATTACATAGCCTATTGTATCGCCTACTGTATCGATACGATACGCTGAGAAGAAAGCGGCGGCTTATGCCTTTGAGTCATCTTAAGCACATGCATAAGAGACTGCGTGGATCTTCAGGCAGTGTTGGTGGTGGAAGTAGGCAGAGAGCAGCTGTGGTGTGAAAGCCTTCTCGTTTGATTAATGTCATTTCGCTGATTTTTACGGTATGGCCCTCTATTACAGCTAGTGTGCTAGCTGTTAAAACAACCTGTCGTTTGTCTAACCCTGAAGGAAGAAAATTGTCGCATGAAGCGTCACGCAGACATAATTTCTCCGTACAAATTAAGCCTGCAAGCCCTCCGCATCAGCTTCATTTGACTAGTAAACTTGAGCAGATTGTTAAGAGAGATCTTTACTGCGTGTTCACAAAAACCATTTTTTCTCTACATTGTTTTGAATCATTGCTCTAGCTATGAATCATGGGTACTATGTCTTTTCCGCAGAAACGGTGAACGTTAGGTCCACACTCAAGTTCGACCACAGCGTGACCCGCGCTGAGAAGACTGAGCCAAAGGACGTCATTGGCCTGCTGCGCGACCTGTGCCGCAGCAGTCATGAGGACATCCGGCCCGAAGCCAGCGGCATCTTCGCGCGCCTGGTGGCTGCACTCCGGGGTCTTCCTCCTCAAGCGTTGAGGCAGATCTACAGCAAGGTTTCCACCGGCGAACTGTGCTTCGACAAAAAGATCGAGTGAGCTCCGCACTACTTCCGTCTGTCTACTTATCACATTGTGCTATCCCCTTTTACCATATCCTAGTGTCATCATCTGGTCGAAGCCTAGCTTTGACTAGGATATCTGCCGAATGCTCTTGGTCAACGCACAATTTCCTGCTATTTTCTATTGTCAAAATAAGTGCTGTCTTTTTCATAATCGACTTTCATGATCTTGGTGCAATCCCTCATGCTTCAGTGAATTCATACCTCCTTCTTTTTTTCTCTTTCTTTTTGTCTCTAATCTTCTTTGTTTCCCTTTCCCAATATTCCAATGTAGAGTAGTCAACCAGAATCTTTTACGGTTAAGCTCCTTGCTTCCTTCCATTCTGTTTTCTTGCTTCCTTCCTGCTACTACCTTTATTTGGGATCATCCACTGCCATCTTGTTCAAAAAGAAGACAGATGGAATGATTTCATATACTCTACTGCCTTCTTCTTGTTAACGTTTTTTTGTTTTTTGCAATGCCATCAAGTTCGTTATCTTGATGAATTCAGTGGCTGTGAGTCTTTCATCATTTCATTCGAATTGTCGGGAGTATAAATTATTCAGTGAACTTATAATTTTAAAAAAGTTCCTTTTTCGTACCTGTTGTGCAGGCATCTGTTCTTGGATGCACTTCCTCTAGTCGGAACCGAAGCGTCGCTCAAGCTGACTGTAGAACTGATGAACAAGGCTGAACATGCAGACCGTTCGACGGCATGGATCGCAGGAATCAGCTCCATCAGCTACCCCACCGAAGGAATGATCTCAACTTTGGCCGTAAGTCTATGTGTAAATCTTTTATATGTAAATATACGACAGCATTTTCTCAGCGTATCACGTGAGTGATTTATGAAGAACGGTGAATGATGTAGTGGCTGTAGTGTATATATTTGTGTCTCACTAGCTGAAGCTTTCAGTAAGCTTAATAATGAAGCTTTCAGTAAGCTTAAGCTGGTATTAAATGAGTGCATGCTCATAGTTTCATTACTTTCTGGTGGGTACTTGGAGCTTCACTGATTTGATTTCTCCAGAACGAAAGTACTATTAGGGAGATCAGCGAATCATGCCTATGGTCGAATTCGCCATCTTGTCAGCTCTGTTTGGTGCGAATGACTGGTACGGCCTCCGACCGGCTAGAAATGCTGACATTGCAAAATTTAAAAATTTTACAATTAGACAGTATTTTATGTTGTCTTATACGTTGCCTTGAGCTGAATCGGCCATCCTGGTCCTAAATAACTGATAACTTTTTTTTATGCTGAAAAAGAAAAAGAAAAGCTCTTTAATATAATTTGTTCCAACAGCATTTCGTAAACGGGTAACACAATCGTGTCCAGTATGAGTTTCAGCATACTGCCCATCGTCAAAGCTATGCCAACACTGCATTGTTGTGCCAACTTAGAAGACAATCAGTTTAGTCAACTCTGTTTTGCCAACTGATATATTTCCAAAACAATTTCACGTTTTCCAGTGTTACACTATCGGCTTGGGGGCGCTTCAACCATGGCCACCGTGTTGCAAACAATAATGAGTACCAGTGTACACTTTCTAATGAAAAGTACAACCCGATTCGAAAAGCAATAAAGTCCACTAAAGCGTTTCAGTGTGCTGTGTGTTCCGATGAAGGAATGTTAAGAACCAGGACAAATTAGGGATGTACAGCTTTCTCTAGCGTTGGCTGATTGATATGTAATGGTGGCTGGCATTGGCTGAACGATTGTTCGATGTTGGCTGAAGATCGCTCAATGATTCCTAGTGTTGGCGAACCATCGCCGTGTGTTGGCTAGTGTATAGAAGCGACGGCAGTGTTGGCTAAGTGATAGTGATTGTTGTCCAGCGTCAACCAATGGCTATAGTAATGTTAGCTATCTGCTGTTGCATCGCAAACTACATTCAACTCATTACAGTGATTGAGCTGTCAAACTGTTTGCCTTCTTTCCCTCTCGCAGCCTCTCATCAAGAAGGCGAGAGCACCGCGCAGCGCCATCCTCGCTGTGACATCGCTGGCCCATGTGTTCTGCCGCGATTACCACGGCAACTGCGACGACGTGCCGGCCATCCGTGAAGTCCAGGCGGCCCTCACCAAGCAGCTCGGCTTCAAGTGCAGGGCCGATGATGCCACTGCAAGGAACAGGGTACGAACAGGGATTATTAAGAATTCAGAGCATTGATAGAATTTGTAGTGTCTGTTTATTACACTTAATTTTGCAATATTTGTTCAGAATTGACTCTACCTTGTGAGAAGAAGATATCAAGAAGAAGAAATGGACATGGGTAGGGCACGTAGCACGTAGGCGAGATAACCGCTGCTCTTTGTTCAGTGAATAATGTTCAATAAAGAGCAGTTGTACAACACATCTGAAAGACTTACAAACCATGAAAATGCGTTAGCCAGATGCAAGGAAGGGCACCAGCTTCGCTGTCTCATTGGTGTCCACGAAGCGGGGCTGGTTGAATTTTTTTTCAATCTCTTGAGCGCTGAACTCACACTTTCACTCATTGCGCAAAAGGCATCATGGAAAACTTTAGGCATGGTTTCAAGTAATCTTGCAATGCCATGTTTACAAAGCACTGTTCGTTTGTAAAGACATCTGTCACTTAAAGTATTATAATACCAAATGAAGTGCATAAGAAAACGAAATAACACTGCGGGCAGTCTGATGAAATTGCCGATTCATTTTGTTGTTGTTTTCAGGTTATAACGGCTCTGAAGGGTTTCGGTAACCTTGGATACTATGGCGAGGGTATCAACACCATCATCGAATGCGCCATCTCCAGCAACAGTCCTCTGCCTGTCCGAATTGCGGCCATCCAAGCAACCAGGAGGTCTTGTGCTCCGGAGGTGCGCAAATAGAGTTCACGAAATGAGTTTGACGTAATAGTAGTAGTAGCAGTAGTAGCAGCGGTAATATAGTAGAATGGATGATGGTAGTGTTGTTGTTGTTATTATTATTATTATTATTATTATTATTATTATTATTATTATTATTATTATTATTAGTTGTTGTTGTTATAGCTGTAATATAGTAGCAGTAGCTGTAGCCAGCTTCTTGTTGCTTGTTTGTTTAGTTTCCTGCGATGCAGCTGATTTCACTATAACATACAACCAAAAATGATAAATATGGCTCCAAAGGGGTAACTATAGAATAGCGCTGACTAAGGAGGATAGGCGAGCTGAAATTAGCATAAAAAAACATCAGGAGAAATTATTTGTTGTCTTTGAATGTTGTAAAATTGTTTTCAAAAGAAAGAAAACCTGTTTTAAAGTGTACTGTGATCAAACAAAACAACAGCATTTAGCAGTTTCACAGTTCTGAAAGAAGCAAACCAGATTCGCTTGTGGCAATAATAGGAGGAATTGAATTGAAGAAGATGGAGTGTTGCTGCTGATTATGGGCAATTCGTCCTTGCTGTATTTGCGACTCACTTGCGCAATTTTTCTCCCGAATATATCGGTGGTTATCGCTTTATGGCAGATACATCCCAAGCTCATGGAACTGATGAGCAATCCGAGCGAGGACGTCGAAATTAGGATCGCCTCTTATCTTGCTGTCATGAACTGCCCCACCATGCAAGATATAATGGACATCAAGAAAATGCTCGAGAAGGAGGAGATCAATCAGGGTAAATTGCGTCTTTTACCTTGCCAAGCTTGTCGTAACCTCATTATCAGTGCACAATTAATAGGAGCCAGTTGACTAACTTTATTTTATTACATTAATATACTTCTCAAGAAGGGTATACATGTTGTCGTCTACCTGTTGTTTCAAAACATACAGGCACATGTTAGTTCATTGGGAATCAATCGATCGATATTCATCAACCATTTGTCCGAGTCAGAGACCTGTGACAGAGACCTATAGGCCATGTAGCTTCTCCATTGATAAGTGGCCATTACTTTTTCAGCGAAAAGTCACATAATTTGTTCAGCGTGTCACCATAACGAATTTTTTTTTTAATTTGGTGTCAGCTTGCTCCATTCTTGTACTCAGAGTGACGGCCTACAGTGCACTCACACTCTGTTCACGCCTTGACAGGTGTACACGTATCACCAAAAGTATTAGAATAAAAGGAATGCACGCCTATTATATGCATTGCCTAAACTGTATTGTTTTTTAAAAATTTTAGCCTGTCTTTGGACACCATGTTGTTTCCAGTTTCCTCTTGTGCTCAAGCAGTATACTAGTGTCTTAGTCGTGTGCGTTTTCTCTGACGCCATTTTGTTTCATTTTTTTACCCACTCGTCATGGGTTCTTGCGCTGGACATGCAGACACGAGAGAGCACGTAAGATCATAACACAGTCACACTTGAAATGCTGTGATGCAGCGCGAAACAGCCCACGCACGGGAGAAAGCACATAATGACGCTACAAAGCATTTTGTGGCGTCTTTAAATGTCTCCTAGTGTCCGTACGTCGTTTCGCTCCTAGTGTAGATATTTCATTCTAAAAGCAAAGCTGTTCGAATAGTTTACTAATAAGCCCACTATGCAACCCTGGTCTATCGCTCTAATGCATGCTTGCAGTTAGCACATCCTCTGACGCCATATTGTTTCCACTTTTTGCAGTGGGCTCTTTCATCTGGTCGCACCTGAAGAATCTCCAGAACACGGAGTCACCCACCAAGATGGCGGTGCGTTCCCTGGTCTCCGGCATCTACGTGCCGGGCAAGTTTGACAGCGACGCACGCAAGTCCTCGCAGAACATTGAGTGGTCCGAGCTCTCCGAGAAATACAATGTCGGAGGTACCGCCGAGGCCAACGTCGTCTACAGTCCCAAGTCATTCATCCCACGTTCCATCGATCTCAACTTGACCGTGGACCTCTTCTCGCATTCCATCAACATCTTCGAGGTTCGCTTATAACATTATGAATGCTCGAAATACTGAAGTGAACCAACTTTTGATATATGCTCAACTTTTGTTAGAAACAAAGTCGGCAGTCAGTCATCTGTAGCAAAAAACTGCACCAACCTTCAATTAACTTGCATAAAAAAGAAATTATTTACCTGAAGACCCTGATATGTACTTAATTGACAGATTTTTATTTTTTTCTTCATTCCGACAACTTGACAATATCGCAAAGTAAAACATGTTAAACACACACGACCAAGTTTTGTTCATTCATAAAGCCTAGCAGCGACCACCTGAGTTTTCGTATGGTTCTATTTTGTTTGCCTGTTGTCATTTCTTTTAACTTCTTTCGCGATAGAGGAAATCTATACGAATTCCTTACAAACTGGTCAACGATAAATTTCAACACTTCTCTAGCCCCAAAAAAGTTTCATTTCCAAGACATGCCAAGAATCCAGGCAATCTGCCTTACATCTTTGTTTTGTTCGCTCCATCACATATTGAGAGAACACGCAGAGAATGTGGTGTGTAGCCCATGGTTTGGTGACACCCGCTACAGGTAATGTCTTGTTCTTGTCAGATCTTGCGAAGGTATTGGCAGGTGCAAGTGACACCCAGCCGTAATCTATGCACAGATGTTTCTAGGCTCTCTTCTTTATCGATGAATGTGACAGCAAAATGTCCATGAAGGTTTTTTTTTTTTTTTTCGTTACAATGCGAGCTTTTTCTGTAAGTTTAGGTCAGACTGAAGTGTTAACTCTATCGTCTAATTCCGTGTCCTTTAGTTTGGCGGTCGCGCCGAGGGATACGACCACATGCTCGAGAGTCTTCTCGCTCCCAAATCGCATCTGAAAAGGACCAATGAAGTCGACTCGTTCTGGAACCGCTTCAGCAACAACCTTGGCCGATCTCGACGGGCTGCCTCGGCGAAGAACACCAAGGTCGACATCTTCGACGACAAGGTTCGCTTCTTTTTCGAACAGTTTTCAGCATCAACAATGCTGAAAACTCGTTATTTCTGGTTACAATAACGTTTGATATTGTTCGGTTTCCAGTTAAGGTTTGTGACGAAATTGTGTGAAGCATGTTAATTTGACATTAACTACCTGTTGCACAAATACTTATGATTAAAGTATGCTTTTTGTAAACACTCTACAGAACTGTCAGCCTTATGTTCTTTCTTTATTATTTATTTATTAATACGAAAGTGTTTTATGCCGGGGGACCACCAAGGCTCCATTTTACTGACGTTATTTTTGTCACTGAAGTAACGTCAGCAAAATGAGCACGAACGGATGCCAAACAAAAACTACGAGAATTGTTCTGTGATGTGGGAATCGAACCTACAATTTCTTGGGCCAGGATTACGTGCTTGGCGCTCTAACCACTGGGCTACCGGAACACTCGCACACAGCTTCTTTACAGTTTATTTTTCTTTTTTTTTTGGGCATACGCAGGGAGAAAAGGTAACTCCCAAGACAAAAAAAATGCAATAAAATTGTTCTACGCCCTCATAATTTTAAAAATTTACTTAATTCTTTCAGGTGAACATCAGGAAGGCGAACGAGCCTAGCGGATCACTTTACTTCCGCATGTTCGGCAACGAGCTGTCCTGGTTTGAACTGCCCACAATGGAAGACATCGGAAACTTCATGAACGGCGTACAGACGAACAGCTGGCTCGAGAAGGTAAATATTGCTTGCATTAGACAGGTTAGGGACCTTTACCTGCCCTGTAAATGAACTACTTGTTATGACAAACTGGGCTGCCGTAACCATGGATAGGAGTAGTGAGGCTTTTCCTTCTACAGGTGACGATACCCAGCTGGCACTTCGTCAAGTTATGGTGCACTTGGAAAACGCTTTGATAAGTTAATATTGCAAGAGCAAAGTAAAGAGAAGGAAGTGTACTAGTATGTTTGAAGCCTGTCTGTGAGCAGTCTATCATACTACTCGCATAGCCTATACCAGCACTTCATGATGTTGTGGCTAGGGCTCGCTTGTGCTATAAAACTGTTAGTTAACCCTTTGTGTGTTCATCTGTATTTTCTCATGATAACAGAAAATATGCCTGCGGAATATTCAAATGAGGAGCTAAGAAATAGTACGTAAATTTTTTTTCCAAGGTATAAGCCAATGATTTACCCCCCCCCCCCCCCCCAAAAAAAAAAAAAGTGGGACATATCAGACCTGTGGACATATCAGACCTTCAGACCTGTGTGCCGCCACCCTATACCACACCGTTTGATTTGTTCATACCGCTCGTGCCATCGCCATAGTCCTAAGAGTGATTACGCTGCACAGGTCTCGTCCCACCGACTCATGAAAGCACCAACCTGTAATCATGTCGCCATATTTCTTGCACGAAAAGACCTGTCGCAAGGGGCACAAAGGGGCACTTCAAAAACTGCACAAAAAAGTTCTGGCGGGCCTCATTTCCATCTATGGTACACAATGTACCATAGACAGCCTATACTGTACCATAATGCTACTGTACATAATGCTACATGTACCTAATGCTACATAATGGTACACAGTGTACCATAGACAGCCCCGCTGGGCACAGCCAGTGGGTCTGTGCCCAGTGACTCTGAGTCTGAATTATTTGTATACATTAACCATGTGAACTTATTGTTGAGAGTAGTATGAGGCTCTGGGTCCTCCAAGGGGTGACTATCTACACTATTACACAGACTATTACACCGTTTGCATTTTATTTTGTCCCTCCATGGCACAGATTATGAGCAAGAAGCAGAACGATATCGCCCGCAGCGCCATGCTTGTCGACACCACCGTGACGGTGCCCACAGTCACCGGCTTCCCATTCCGGGTTGACCTTAAGGCGACAGTGACCGGCGGTCTCAAGACCGACGGCCAGATCAACCTCGCCAACGCTCCCAACGACATGCTCATCGAAGGTTTCATCAAGCCCAGGTGAATTAACTCTTTTAGCTGAATGCATCGTGTGGTTTTGCAATCTATTGCAGATCTCTTCAGCGATCGGCCTGTGGTGGCTTCTGGTCTCGCCACGTGATCGATAGATCTAGAACGAACATGTCCTAGCTTTGGAAGTAGCTTCCTTTTGCCTTTTTTTGCAAGTTGTGCTATAGGTGAGGCCAGTATTGGGTCAGCAATGTGCAGGGCAGCACTTGGGACACTTCACGGGTTCTCTGCAAGCTGGCTACCAGAAGCTTGGGCTACGAGTTAGGACTAGAAATGTAGTTTCGGGCTTGGGCCGGCCTTTACTTCATGGGGCACATTTAACACATGAGAGAACTGAAGTGCTGAGGTTTAGGCCCAATAATAGTATTAGTACAAGTCAGAAAGTGGTGGCGTTAGCACCACATGAATATTAGGCTTTACCAGAGGCATGCGCAGGATTTACGCCCCATATTAAATGATCAGAGGCAGCGACCCCCCCCCCCCCGCAAATGTATGCCTATGGGCTTCACTCGAATCAAGATTATTCACAAGGGCATTGTCTCTTCCAACAGCCGTTTTCCATTAGTCCCCCTCATAACCAGCTGACGTTCCAGATGTTAGTTGTCTAGATCAAGAGGATTAAATACTGATACAAAGCCGCTGCGTCAATAAGTGCACCATGCTATAACGTTGGTTCTTGTGGGTTTGCTTCCGCAGTGCTTCAATCGACATGAGTGGCCTGATGTCCATCGACGCCGGCGTTGCCAAGCGTGGAATTCGAATCCTGTCGACCATGCACACATCCACAGCGCTAGACGGCAAGATCGAGATCAAGCCCACCGGCGAGATGAACTTCAAGTACAACATGCGCAATGACAAGCAGGAGATCCTGAACATGAAGTGAGTGAGGCTCTTCCAACACCGTGTTGTTTGCGTGGGTGTTTGCGATATTGGAGCACTGGTATGTGGTTTAACCTTCAGGTACTTAGGGGCAAGGCTACATCAACAAAGATATGTAGGCGAGTGTGCACAGAGCATTAGTACAGCCATGCCCCTTTGTAAGAGACACCGATAAAAGAGACAAATGGGTATAAAGGACACCGGCGTGCCTACAGTAGAATACGGGTTGACTAGAAAATGCATACGAGGTACCTTGCCCATAAGAGACATCTCATATAAAAGACAAAAATTGCTGCCCAGAGCATGCCTCTTATAAAGAGGTTGAACTGCAATAAGTATGTTAAAGAATCACCTTATTAGAGGCAATTTCAACAGTGTTAATGACAAGGAACATTGAAGGGTTATTTAAGACAAGAGTTTCTATAGTCTTTTGCCTTCAATGTCCTTTTTGGTTAGCCCTGTTGACCTGCCTCTAAAAGATGTGCCAGATATCGAGCTGAAGTATCACGTTCTCTCGCCACTGCATAAAACGCACAGCTTTCTTATGAGGCACTTGCTGGACATTGAGTGGTAGTTGAGCATAAGATAAGATGCTAACTGTGTGCAATTTAGTGCATCATCAGTGTCAAACAGTGACCACGTGAGGAAGACTGCCTTGTGACACAATAAAGTGAGGTAAATCATTCCGCACAATATAAAGCTGTTTTGTTGACCGAAAGAACTTGACCTTTTATTAGCAGCCACATTATTGCAACTCATTGCTGTTGCGAAAAAAAGCAAGATAATTTATTGTTTTACACTTAAATGAGACAATGTGCCAGGCCTACTGTTACGAGATTCTGCAGCACCAGGAACAAGGTCATTCCACATGTATCCTCTGTTCTCCAACTTCACGAAGCCCTATGCGCCCTGTGAGAGTTCAGCTGCGATGATGGGCTGTAGTGTTTGGCCAATAGGGCAGAGCCATTTGCTGTATTAGAGTGACTCGCTGTGCTGGTTTCTATTCGTGCATCAGAGAGTGATCGTGATACAGAAAATATTAGTCGTACACAATACGCCGTGACTACTGCTTAATCGAAGGAAGTGTGGCCATCATGAAAAGTTGTATCGAATTCATTTCTTCCAGGACCGAGATCTACTCCGTTGAAGCCGAGACGGAGACGCCCCTGATGGCGCCATCCGTCAAGGAGTTTAACGGCTGCACTCAGACCCTGTCCAAGGCCCTGGGACTGAGCATTTGCGCGAGGGGCAAAGTGCCCAAACCCTTCTTTAACTACAAGGGTCTCAACCTTCCTTTCGACTTCAGCATAATCCTTCAGAAGAAAGACCTCACCATGGAGGGATACGAGATCAAAATGAAGTACCCCATGGACATTTCGGTGAGCCAATCGGACCTCCCATCCTGACGCATTCTTTTAAGCCCAAAACATATGCAGCATTTTTTCAGTGTTCCCAGCGTTTCGTACGCCGGCTTCAGTCAGCGTCGATGCTGCCGGTGATGGTGGCCGAAACGTTTACTTCTGAACGATTCAGATATTTGCAGCGTCGGCACCGACACCGTATACAAGTTGATTGATGGAGAACGAATCAGCGCACGGTTGCCAGTGACTTCTGCTACGTAACAGCATCGTTTCTGCTGCCGAAATGGCTGCTGCCTGCCTCGGATCTATTAAGTCATTGCCGTGCTCTGTGTGATCTGAAAATTTTCAGCTGATGCTTGTCTTTGACTTAGCTTGTTCCTCAGAAGCTTCGACATGAAGTGGTCAGGATTTCTTCGAACCCTTTTCGAGCGCCATACTCAAGTTCATCAGTATGGTTAGTTGGCCTGAGTGTATTGGCTGAATACATGGCCTCAAAGATGTTCAACTACTTCCAAGCTCAGGGGCCGTATATATCGAGTTTCTGGTTCTTCTTATGCTCAATAACTGGTGCTAGAAGGGAAAAAAAACTTTTCCGTGGTAATGATTTGTTTTTCTCACCTCAGAACTGCAAATAAAACACGAAACCGATTTTGAGGATTATTTCTTGTTGCTGCATGGAAGGACACTGCACACTATTTTGCAAGTTCTCTGGTTAATTCTCATTGACACACACTACGACGCTCAGCCATGTCAGGAGTGCTGGCCCTGGCACTCCTGATATGGTTTGCCACCCTCTCTCGCGGCGTTGACGCGATGACGCCAGGGAAAGCGGGGCAGGGAAAATGCTGGTAAAAACGCTGCATATGTTTCAGGCTTTATCAATCTCTTGTTACATTGCTCTTGTTTTGATAAATATCGCTAGACTCTCCAGTGGGCCGCAATTGAACTTGAATGATGTCATACAGAAGACAAACATTTAGGAACCTGGCCTCAGAGTTCCTCAGCTCAGGAGGCCATATGGGCCCTCCTGCGATACCTAAAGGCAACTAGCCTAAGTGTTTATCTGTAGCTACGCTGAACTATGCTTGCTATTTGTAAATAATCTAATCTCATTTTCTCTGTCTCTCTGTCACTCACCATCACGTTTCCCTCTCCACGTGAAGGGTAGTGAATAAAGTTAAATTAAACTATCGTCCTTTGCTTTTTCTATTTCCCTGTCTATCTCCATTCGCACAACTCACTCGTTTTCCTTACAGTGTCTGCGGTGTTTTTGAGAAGTTCGAACAGTTATTTTGATTTCTTGCTCGATGCTTTAGGCTACACAACTGGCGTAGCTTCATGAAACGAACTCTCAGTACTTAAGGTCAGGTGTAACTCTGAGTAGACCATGCACGACCGGGCTGATACCGACATCTCTTGCTCTTGTGTCTGTGTCCCTGCACTCTTTCTGGACCACATACATGGCAAAATTCGGCAGAAATCACCTTACAGGCTTCTGCATCAGAGCATTGTGTGAGATGGGATAATATCAGAGACATGAAAACATAGTTATACAATGGTTATTGACTCTTGGTGGTAAATAGTAAAAATATGAACATGCTTATAGAATAGTTAATAGCACATTAGTAATTAGAAAAGAAGGTGCTACTGGACTATATATCAATGTTAATGCGCTCCAGAAGGCTATTCTCTGAATAACAGCTCGCAGCAAAGCAGATGACTTAAATGCAATTGTTCTACATTAAATGCGTAGGAAGATTGGTGGATTATTTAAATGACATAAGGTTAGAGAAGGTCGCACAAGAGGCAGCTTTGAACAATTGGCACTCTATACAGCCGGTCTCATGAAGCAGGCAAATAAGGGCACTTGGTCTCCACGATAGCTGGATAGAAGGAGAGAGTGCTGATTTAATTATTGCTATCATTATGTTCTTGCAGAACCCCAACCTGTTCTACCAGTTTATCTTCGACACTCCCGGATCCGCAATCCAGCGCAAGCACATCATCGAGTTGGCCATCAACAAACCAGCCAATGTAGAGAACACCATGCACTTCCTGTACCACTGCCCAATGAAGAAGATCGAAGTGTCGAGTAAGTGTGACAACACGTGACTTGTTTTTTGCACTCGGCTCAAATGATTACGTGAGGAATCGGCATTCAAACACGCTGCCTCCGTGGCACTGTTCATTACGTAGGCCAATTGGAAAATTGAGCCAGAGCAAACCTCAATGCAATGTTCAGACAAAATACTAAAGTTGGCACTCTCATCCACAAGATTCCCACAAAACTTCGAGATACCTTAAACAGGGGTCTGGAACACACTTCAGCTAGCGGGGCACAGTAAAAAATTTTATCTCTCGATAGGACGAGAAGGCAAAGAAAGAAAGAGTGTGCAAAGGGTAGAGTGGGACCTCACTTCGAGCAAAATGTGAGCTAACAATGCCATTTGAAATAAAAGCCTTTCCAAAATCCTGTATATGGGTGATTTACGAAGGGAATTCTGTGCCAGGTTTTGATAAACATATATAAATTGATTTCCAGGATGACTGAAATCTGGACACCGATTCTGAAACACAGCCGTTTTGTTCAATGCTTATCCTTTCATAAATGAAGGCCGGATAAAGTGCCTAGGAAAAAAAAGGATGCTTAAGATCAGTCGCACCCGATAGCTCATAAACATTTTCAAAGAAAACTTTTGAAAATTGATGCAAAGGAAATAATTATGGCAGGCCGGGCTCTGTACTTGAGACCCCTGTTTTGAGGTCTTGTGAAGCGTCATAATAGACTCGCAACGTCACGTAATGTTCAGCCAAAATACTTACGTGACCTTGCCCTAGCAATGACACATCACATATCGTACAAATTCGCCAAGTAACCATATGACATCAGCTTGATGTCATCACCCGACATCGTTGCTTGGTCATAGGTTGGCAGATTATGGCAGCCCCGCAGAACTGTGCGAGGGGCAGTACTTCTTCATGATGGTGGAGAGGAATGATCAATACAATCGACTAAAAAGAAGATGACGACTTTTGCCTTCGAGTCGTTGACCACTCTTAATCGAACCTGGCTAAATGCCGGCTATATCCAGGAAATCAGGCAAAAAAATGCCTGGTTTTCTTGCCATATCTAGCACCCTAAGCGAGAGCTGATTAAGATCGAGTGTAGGCAAATACATGAAGGACCGTGTGAGTTTTTTTTTTCGACGTCCAGCAAAGCTGCAACTACTTCTATGGAGATACATTTGACTTTCGTGTTGTGACCGGTTCTTATGAAAGATAGATAAACCAAATTTCTCTCTCTCTGCTATCTAGCTGCGCTAAAGGCACACAGCAGCCCCGCACAAGTGATGTTCGAGGCGAAAGTGGACGACAACCGGCGCTACTTTGTCAAGCTGGACATGCCTTACGGGCAGAGTTTGAACGCGGTGTACTTCGAGCCGAGGCTCGAGATGGGATGCCCCGCGACGCAGCCCTTCCTGCTGCAGGGAAGGATCGATGGGAGCTCCTCGGAACTCTCCTTGAACCTGCAGTCCAACATGCCAGCAGAGAAGCCCGTCTTCCTTAGAGGTAAGCAGCAAGTCATACAGCAGCAGTGAGCGAGAGAAATTAGACAAGAATCCTTGTTAAAGGGGCCCTGCGATGTGTTTTCAAAGTAATCATCCAATAGCTGGTTAAAGGAGTTCATTGCTTCATGAATTGACTACCACAAAAATTTTTAGAGATTGTCAAGTACGAGCGGAGTTACAGGGAACTGTTGCATGCTTTAAGCGTTTTTCTCTCCTTTCGTCCTAGCAAGCGCACTGAAAACTATGCAGGGAGGGAGAGACGGCAAGGGTGCAGGAAGTTACGTCTGTTTGTCAGCGCAATTCAAGATATTGAACACTTAATTTTATTCTTTTCTTCATTTTGCTTACTTTCAGTTCGATCACAGGCATGTGTTTGGACATGTAGCGCCATCCTGTGGCAGCTATGGTAACTAGGCAGCTCATGATGCTCAAATCAGCCAATGGTCATGAACTCTGTGTCTATCGGGTGGTCAGGTTCTGCACATTTTATTTATTTATTTTTAGTTCTTAATAATTCTGCTGTGTTAACCCACTCTTGCCTTCAAAACTTGCTCATGCAGATCAACGGTGCCATAGTGGTCATATGGCTTTGGAACCTTACTTCGCCTTCTATCTTGAATGCATTGCATGTTGAAATTTACCTTTTTTTTAAGGCTGCCTGCTTTTTATTGTAGTGCATTTTACGTGTTTATTTCTTTTACTTTTAATTTTTTTGCTATGTTAACCTACTTTTACATTCAAAACTCTCTGTGGACAGTCAAAACTGCAAGGAAAGCAGTTGCAATCTTGAAGATGACAAGTCCGCTTGCCGAAACGTCGGCTACACCGGCATCCTATGTTCAGGAACTTTTCATAAAGACAGATGACCCTTTATGTTTCATGGGCTTTGGTATACTTTGCGGACTTCTGTAGAACTAATTTGTTAGCTAATGTTTTTGCAACTTCAGTTCTAGTGTAGTTACAGTTCTTGTAATCGTGACACAAGTGGTTGGCTTGACTACTATAGATTTTCTTAGAAGCCATGTTCTCGAAGTGTTCAGGCATTCCTGGATATTCTAGGGAAGGTTTCTTTTCTTTCTTTTTTGTCTTTGCCCATGGAGCTACTGTCTCCATCGATGATAAGAAAGTCCAGGCGGACCTGTCTACGAGGATCCCGATGTTGGAGATCAACTTCAACTCGCTGTCGACCAAGCCCCAGGAGAGCACGATCGTGACAGCCGCCACACTGGAGTATCAGTGGCGTGGACTGAGGAAGCACACCGCCAAGCTGAACGCGAAAACCAAGAACCTGAGCACCGAGCACATGGCCAAGAGTGCTATCAACGCCGAGATGCAGTTCAGCGAGTTTCCCGAGTACAACTGGAAGGTATGACAAAGTTGCATCTTGTAGCAATATGTGACATTAAACAGGGTAAAAATTCAAAACAACAAACATTCGGAGACACGTTCACTCAACCACGACAGTAAATTAAACTGAATTGCGAGTCAGCGCCTGTCCTTTTTTATTGCGATAGCAATTATATGGATACTCTCCGCTGGATTCTGCCGCCGGCATTGCCGTCACTCACCGAATATGTATACGTATCCACATATATGTAAACGCAAGAAAGAAAAATAATCGCGAAAAAGACTCTGGTGCACAGAATTGAACGTGCAACCTCTGAATCGTGAATGGTAGGTGTTAACCACTGAACCACGGAAGAGCACCTCCTTCAAGGTTTAAATGGCGAGCTATTTATATCTACCACTTACTACTGCTGTAGGGCATCTCGGTGGGGGGGGGAACTATCGTGTTTTCAGCATCACCAGCAAGTTGGCGCAATAAGCACGCGTCGCCGCGTCGTCATGACTCGGCGGTATGCGCTCTCATTTTCCACGCGTATTTGCTCCATGGAGAGGAGGGGGGTGAACGCTCGCTCGCGTGCCCTTATCTCACGGTAGGGAGGATCGTACGTTTTGGCTGGCCTTTGGCTTTCACTGCAACGATTCTGTCGTAGTTACCGGGCACACAAAGGTCACTGCAGTCATTTCACAGTCTCCGTTTGCGAAAAGGGTGCGCGTTTTAGACACAGCGAAGTAACAACTGAGATGCTTATTCGCGTTCGTATGTACTTGTGGGTACGTTTAATGCGTCGTTTTTGCGTGAGAAAGACGGGGCACGTTTTGATCTGCTTGCCATTTGGCGGGTGAGCTTCCAATTTGTTGCTATTGCATTCATTGCTTCGCCTTTGCGGCAAAGCTGTGACTTTTCTCTTTTCAGTCTGTCCCTTGTCATTTCTGCTTTTCATGTGCACATGGAAGAGAAGGAAAAACCTTTATATAAACCGGCAATGCCAGACAGCCCTTATCTCCACTGGGCTGGTCGACATTCCTAGTCTGGTGCGCCATTAGTCGAAGCCACCTACCGAGCCCCCTGAACCAGAGTTTGCTGTTCCTTTAGTACGGAGCTATTGAGCAGGGTCACCTCCCAGTCCTGTTTGGTGGGGTTGGGGATTGGGGCTTATTTTGGTTTCATTTGGCAGACCCAGATCATATGGCCACTTCAGTGTTGTACTGTGATGAAGTTGCACAGTACTGGCACTGCCAACTTATTTTTGGGCCGTAATGTTGAAAACAGAGGAGCACGTTCGTTTGCACATGAATACGTACCAACTTGCCCAACTTTACACTTTGATGCGTAGTAGTATAGTTTCGCACACGAACGTTTCTTTCCTTTCGGCGCAGTTGAAGTGTCGTACACTGAGAAGACAAGCCTATCACATTCTTCTCTTGAACGCGATGCTCAAGCGTCCTCCAAGTGTAGGGTATCAATCCGGGCACGTGTTTCGTTGACCTTTCTGCTTTGCCTTAGTTTACTCCTGTAGTTTCTTTATTATTATAAATACGTCAAATATGATGAGCTCACTGTGCCTCATCTGTCATCAGTGTTCTATTGACGTGCTTTCGTATGGACATAATTTGTATTAATGTGACTATAGACTAATGGGCGATGGCCCATCTTCAACTTTGATATGTGACTAGATTTCTCATTTTTATAATCGCTGTCAAACAAAAAACAGAGTGGAGACGCTCAGGTGAAGCCAGTGCCAAGCAGGCTCTCCGCCTGTAGCTACATCATCACCAAAACAATGTTGCTAGGCAACTAGGTGCTTATTTAACGCCCACCACAACGTAATGACATAATTGAAATTTAGATAGGTGCCTAGCTAGTCTTCTGAGCCTTGATCTCTGGTCAATAGTAGGATGGGAGGGGAGGACGATGTAGGGAAGTGAAGTGGTAGGTAATTGTGAAAGTTGGGAGATATGCCATGTACAAGAAGTTAACTATATAACTACCTCACGAAGTTAACTATCTGTTTGTCTTGTTTTCCACATGCTGAATCTATACCAGCTTGCCCAGTATACCACCTCAGTTCATCTTAAACATCTACGATTGGTGGATGATCAATATCTGCCACCCAGCCACTCTTGTTTACCTCCCTGCTTCTCTTATCTCTTGATCTAAATCTCACCAGTCCAAACCTAACCTCGACATGGTTTCATAGCGGGTGCTGTTATTAAGTGGCCAACAGTGGCCCAGAAAAAAAATTGCCCGCAGCTTCCCTCGGGGGAACACTGAGGAGGATGCGGAGCATATAATTGGTTAACGGGGTGTTAAAGTGCGACTTACTTGGGTCGATGGCTAAATTGGTTAACGTGGTTGTGAAATGGGGTGTTAAATTGCGACTTACTTGGGTCGATGGCTAAATTGGTTAACGTGGTTGTAGGAGGGGGTGTTAAATGAGTGAACACGTACACACGTATGCGAAAGGGCGGCGCTGGTCGAAGGGACGTCGATCATTGTGTTTGTGGATTCGTTGGAATTCATTTCACCGCGACTTTGGACGTCGACGCGCCGTACAAACCAACCGACGAGCGGCAACTGAGCGAGCGAGCGCCGACCTTGAGTATATATACAGCGCGACGGCGCATGCACTGTCAGCTGTCGAATGTTCGAGAAGGGGGAGAAGCGCAACGGCGCATGCGCGCGTGTCAGCTGCCGATGTTCTCGAAGCGCGACGGCGCATGCGCGCGCGTCAGCTGCCGATGTTCTCGAAGCGTGACGGCGCATGCGCGCTACATTATACAGCTAGCGAATGTTCGTGAAGAGGAGAAGCGCACGCGGTGTGTAGAGGAGGAAGGGTGCACAGATGGTGGAGGAGTGAAGCGCGCGCGGTGTGTAGAGGAGGAAGGGATGCACAGATGGTGGAAGAAGGAGGAGGAAGCTTGCGGCCGCACTACAAGCCTCGAGTATTAGATGCTCCGCATCTAAAAAAGAGAAGGTGTCTAATAGAGCATAGCGTGTACACCACAGTGCTTAAAGTCTGTTTTTCACTTTCTCTTCCAGCTGATCACCGATTTCCAGAAGGCTCCTGGAGCCCAGCACAAGGAGCATGACATCAAGCTCTGGTGGGGTGAGGACTTTGGCGAGGACCAGCGTCACATCCACGTGCTGACTATTTCCAAGCAGGATGGCGAGTACAGGCAGGGCAGCAAGGGAAGCAGCGAGGGCCGACTCGTCGTCTTCGCGCCCGTGTGGGACATCGATTTCAACGGTTTCTTCAACGCTATGCTCGACCTACAGGTGAAGGGGCTTGCGGCCTTTCTCATATAACATCATGTTTTTGCAAGTGAAGGTAGGATGAACGTATTGTTATATGAGGTATTGCTGTACGTGAGCATGCCGTTGAAGACTGCCCAGTACAGAGAACGAAAAGGTGGCACACCGCGCAATCTGTTGTCAGTCATTCTGTGGCACAGCTCCTAGTGAATATTGTAATATCATCACATGATTGTTTCTGTGAAGAGGGCCACAACAAGACTGGAAAATACAAAGCCCTTTATTTGTATGAACCTGTTCCCAGGAAACGGGAAGTTAGGGTACAAGCAATTCATGCTGCGCGAACAGAGCGCTGGCCGTCAGCAATCTGCCGTGCGTTGGCTTTTATACATGTGTTAGCAAAAAAACAGGGTCATTGCTGGTAGCCGCTAAGTTCTCGAATAAACTATTGGCATCTTGCACGTAGTCTTGAAGTTTGAAACTGTGAAATTTTTGAATATTTTGGTGCAGTCTGCGCGCAGCATTGTTAACAATCTTTGCGGGTGAAGTCCAAATACATTGAAATAATACATGCATTGCAATATACTCGCCTCTTTCTTGACTGTCTGCTTGTGATCCTCATGACAACATTTTAAGGTGTGGCATAGACTTCAATGGCATGCTTATTCATAATGCCTCGTGAATTATATACGTGCACACAATATACAAGAACATACATGAACACTTGCACAATGTACGGGAATGGCACATCGATTTGTTTACATTGGTGTAAAGTGTAAAAAAAGTGGGGCAGAAACTTCACTTGCAAGAACTTGTCATTCGTTGAGGTTACTCATAGTTCTTTTTACCATCAGTTAACGTTAACAGCAATGTTGGGATCATCTGCACCCATATAATTCAACATTAGACGTACTGTGATTCCCCTTGTACTGCAAGTTATCAGCTGACTGCCTTTGGTGCATCAACCCTTAGCGGCAGAATGCTAAGCATGTGTGAAAGAAAATAAAAGTCATTACTGGTTCAATTTCTATGTCTTTTTCATTCCGGGCTGATCCCATTGACCATGACGACTGCAGGATGTCTCCAAGGGCACCTTCAATGGAGAGTTCCAGAGCCACAGTGAGCGGGTGATGCAGATCGAGATGAACCACAACCTGGAGTCGCGCTCCCCATTGCGACTCTTCCTGAACGCTCGCGTCGAGACACGTCACTTCCGCTTCCTGTATTCAGATCAGCTGGAAGAGCGTAACCCCAGCCAGTACGTGGGCCGCACCAACGTTGAGTGGGGACGTGAGGGCAAGAGCATCGCCACCGAGTATGTCGTCATGAGCCGCCAGGGGCCTGACAATAGCCTTCACGACGTCGAGTACAAGATTAGCTACCCAGGCATGAGGATGCCTGCCGTACACAGGACCAAGATCAGGACGACCCGCGGTACGCTGGATGCCACATCTTCGACCGAGGTGAACGGCGAGAACTACATCCTCATCTCTGTCCAGAACACACCCAAGCTGAAGGAGTTCCGTTTCGAGAGTACACTCCTGCAAACCAAGCTCTCCAAGGCCACAAAGGGCCAGAGTGCCATCTACGTTGCCGAGCTGAGGCCCAAGTTCGCGATGACCAATGCTTTCTTAGCGACCATGCAGGTGAAGGGGAACTCCAGGAACAACGCTGAAGTGCAGGCCGAGCTCCTGTGGGACGCCGACCGATACCCCGACAGGAAGGTGCGCTTCAGCTCGAGCCACGTCAAGATCTCGACCGACGGTCACCCTGCTTTCCGTTACAGCACCACATTGCAGCACGCCAACGACATGAGCATCACCGCCAGTGGCACTTACAGTGTGGACCTGTCACAAGGTCCTTTCGCTATTGAAATCGGTGTGGGTGGCACCCACCTTACCCCAAGGACTGTCTCCCTTTCTTACACGCGCCGCGAGACATCAGCCAACGTCATGTTCGGCTACACCCGGGCCGGAGCTGACCAGTTGAGGATCGAGTACAACCGCAACGAAGCCAACTCCGTGCAGCAGTTCGATGTGAGTGCCACATCAGTCCATCCCGAGCTGAATGGCAAGCGCTTGAACATCGTGCGCAACCTGGGTGGGCCCAGGTACTTCAAGATTCAGTACGAGCACTCGGCGAACCAGATCTATGGCCTCGAGCTGACCGACTCTTCGGGAAACAACCGCATCAACACAAACCTGAAGATTCGCAGCCCTCACCTGCGCTATGCTTCGAATGAGATCACGCTTACTGGTGACTACTCTCCAGCTCGGACGAACCTCATTTTCGAGGCATACACTCAGTCGGAGATGGAATTCCGGCTCACCTTCAACTACGAGCTCACCGGCAACACCGCATTCGCCACGTCTCTTGCTATGGAGGTCCCAAAAGGAGGCTTCCGCAACGGAAAGGTTTCTCTGAGGTACGTCGTCGCACCATTTTCTGTAAGACAATGACAGTAGAGTGCAACGCTGTAGTGCGATAATTTAGTTTGAGGCTTAAGAGCATACAACTCAACTCGAGGGCATCATTTGCAGAAATCTTGTATTTCGCGAAAATAAGTTTAAAATGTCATGAAACACAGAATTCGTCCATATGCAGAATTTGTCTGTACGGCCGTCTCCGTTTACATAAGTGTATTGTAGGGCCGTTCGTTTAGTTATTACATATACAAAACTAGCATCCTTAACAGCTGAAAATAGCGGCATTTGCACCCACCTATGAAATAAGCCATCACTAAAGCAAGGAATCACACAGACATCAAAACAGCAAGATGCGACGAAGTGCACATTGGACTGTAGACTGCAGCAAAACTGTGAAAGATACTGTAGTGCACACGTTTAAGGAACTATTCACAAATGACATACTACAGCACATCAAAAATGCTCCAATAGGCTACGCATTGGGTTTTCTTGATTTAGTTAAAATATTGCGAGGCTTCGTAAAATCTCTGGTATTCAGGGGCAATGCAGGGACATGTATGTGGAGTGAGTAAAGTTTCCATGCTTTACTGATTTTGGAAACTTTTTTTTTTCAGGCTCAATCGCAGCCCCGAGACCACGGAAGGTCAGCTACTGGTCGAGCACAACGATCGTGTCGAGCTCGACCTCACGGGCAACGTGCGCACGCAGTCTGCTAACAACTTCGATGGCAGGATCGCGCTCAGGTCGCCAGCCGTGGAAGACTTCGAAATCCTGGTGTCGAGTCGCTCGAGCTCACTCCTCAATGGAGTCTACGAGCTGAAGATCATTGACCAGTCCAACAATCCTATCACCGCAACTCTGACACTAAGCGACAGGCCTCGCGATTTCACCGGCAGACTGGACCTCTCTGGCTGGCTATTTGAACGGCGGCCGTACCTCCAAGTGGAGAGAAAGATTCCCGAAGCTGAACACCGTGTGTACTCCTTGAAGGTCGGTGATGCAAACAGCGAGGTCGTCCTCTTGGCAGACACCGCAAAACGAGGCGACGTGCGCGTCACAACGTTCAAGTATCAGCCGCGAGACAAGCCTCAGGATTGGGCCTCCGTGACTATTGAGAAGAACGAATGGAACCCCCAGCACGAAATGCTGATGGTCACGGTCGAGCCGAAGGCCAACTTGAAGACAACGTTTGACTTCTTGTACCTCATCACGAAGGGCTCCCTCAAGAGCAAATTCATCTGGGCTCTGGATGACCTCAAGCTGGGCTACGACCTCAAGAGCAAGGCCGAGGGTGACAACGCGTACAACTCGCTGCTCAAGATCCTCTACCTAAGGCGCGAGATCGACGTGCACAACCACTATGCTCGCACGCCGGACTCCATGGAGCTCTCCACCAGGATTCTCCTCAACGCCATCATGATGCCCGACCGGGCTCTCGAGATGACCTACAGGCACAACAGGATCCAGAATGGCTGGGAGACCACGGCGGTCATCAGGCACCCAACGTTCTCCAATGTAAGTAAAGTGGTGGAGGTTTCTTTAAAATGATCAGAGGAGGGAGTGGCGGGGAGGCGGAGGGGGGGGGAATAAGCTGGATATGCTGCTGTCACTGTGCATTCCCGATTGTCAAGTGATAATCCCTGTCGAATATAACTTTAAAAGTCTGCGGCATTTTCTCGTTGAGTACGGATACACACAAGGCTGCACCAATGGGCATGCACTCTTGACTGACGTCATCAGCCAGACGGCCAATGACACTGCCTTCAGAGAAGGTTGCGGAGCGCATAAGTAGTACATAAGTGCTACTTGTGCGTTTCTTTAGTTGTGGTGGTAATCAACTACTGCACTTCGGTGGTCTGGGTTTAGTCTCTGCTGACTTGTATATATCTGACTCATACGCTACCACGTCGGCCACCTTTAATTTGGCTTTGTTCTTTTAGAGGCCCCAAAACGTGGGACCTGAAGCATGAGTAGTAGTGGGGATAAGGGATTAAGGTCGGCAACTTTACAGTCAGGAAGGCGGTCCTCTTGGAAAAGCACTATAGATAAGAATGGCCGTGGTAGCTTGGCTGGTAAGGTGTCACACTTCTGGACTCGTGAGCACGGGGATCAACTCCCTGGAACTGCAGTCGCATTTTTACTGTGGCAAAATGCTTGAAACTTTTATACTCAGACCTAGGTGCACGTTCAAAAACCCCAGGGGGTAGAAATGAGTACCTTACAATCATATCATTGTTCTTTTTCGTAAAGCCCCAGCAATTATTTTCACTGTTGAATAGCACAATAGAAAAGTTGCAGTGCTGGCACTTAGATTGCAACAGGCAACAATCCGAGTGACCATTCTGATAAGAAGTGTTGTATTTTAAAGACCACCTTTATATAATGTTTTCAGTAATGACATGATATTAATGACATCTAGATAAAGCGTAACAAGCCTTTTCTTTCGAAAATCTGAACAAGGTAGGAGTTCAGCAGAACATGGAGGATTGGAGAGATGAATATTCTTGAATAGGGCAACAAGGCCTGCCATTCAAGACACTTCCTCGAAGAAAACAAAGCCACTTGTTGAAACGTGACTGCAGTTACACATTCTATTCAAGAATATTCTTTGTTTGTTATTTTAAGAGCTTCAGATACCTGCAGCAGTATAACGAGAAAGAGCAGGCATTTAAAGTTCGATGTCCAGCTGTCAGCTTTTGATTAGTCGTTCATGGAGATTCAAGGTGCGTTTCGTTCCCTACAGCTGGGGGTGTAGCTATGCAACCCATTTTTGATGATATTCGGAGCGAAACTAAAACTTGTAACGATGTCGGTTCTACCTTAGGACATCACCTTCAATGGAAAGATTCAGAAGGACATCTCGGAATCCACTCCTCTGCTCGTGTCCGCACAACTGCAGCCAGGAGATGCCTCGAACAAGATGTACTTCAACCTTGTTGAGAAGCTGAATGAGATCACGGCGACCAACAAATCGGTTCACATTCACATCCATCACGAAGGTTAGTGTGTGCACAAGTGTGGGAACATTTCTTGTGGGCGAGGCAGAGCTAATCGCTTTTGAGTGTAACTTAAGTAGGGGGAACATGCAGGCCTAATGCATACGTCTAATGTGATGCGCGGTATGTTTATTGTAGACTCATTTATGTTCGACGTGAATGTCCTAATGAGAAAGAAAAACTGCGATGCCAAATTTTGCACTCGGTTCCTCTTATAACAAAGCCTATGCGATATGTTAAAGCTGAAAAAGGTTATGTGACCAGGATAAGAAGGTGGGTCTGGAGAGAGGAAAAGAGGTAAAGGGGGTCACATGATGAATCTTTAATTGTTAAGGTGGGCAATGCAAACAGTGAAATGAGAAGGGAGCTGTTGCCCTTGAAATGGCAGGAGGTAGACAATATATATGACAGGAAATAAACATAGCAGGAAGAGATTCTCTGGGAACACATGCCAACCAGAAACATCAAGTGAAGCTAAAAACATGACTTAGCTTAAATAAAAAAACAGCTAAGAAATTATTTCGAGGTAATTGTACAAAATGAAAGAAGGTACTTGAAGTGACCAAATAAAAGGGTAACATCTTTGCTGTACGAGGATGTGACAGCATAAGGCCGACTAGATTTTTTTCCTCCTCTGCGCAGACCGCAGCCTGTTCGACACCAGCATGACAGTATACCACACCATCACACCCGAGCGGCCCGTCTTTGCCGGCTACTACTGGTTGTGGAACACTCAGAAGCAGGGGCCCAAGCGAGGACATGCCACCCTCTTCGTTGGACGTAACGGAGCTGCAGAACTCAATGTGAGCGCCATCTTGTGAACCTCTGCTCTGCAAATGTCTGCTACGTCAGGGGTCTCAAACTCATGACCTGTGAACATTACGCTAGGGTCATGGCATGAGCATGACTTTCCTTGTTACACATTTTACTAATTAGTGCTTTCATGAATGTTGAACATTGCTAAATGGTACTCGCATTATTTTCTCGCTTATCGCTATTAATAACGCCTTGTTTGGGCCAGCTTTGAAAACGTGACTGCTCTCAACGATTTTTCTCTCTGAGGCACCACATATGGTTACTGTGTGTTGAAGCATAACCAAGGAACAAAAGCTCTATATTTTGGAATCAGTGCCCAGATTTCAGTAATTCTGGAGATCTGTATGGGAATGACCTTATATAAAATGGAAACTTTAACTATAACTTTTTTTTTCAGTGCAGAGTAGCAGAATCTCGGGATTTTGCCTTTGACCCACTAGTTATTTCCACTTTCTTTCTCCAAATGATAATGTATAGATGATTTTCCGAAACTGGTTTGCTCACTCAAATCTAGATGGCACCACAACCTCGTGAACCTTTCTTCAACGTTACTATAACGTTGCCTTTCTTACCATGGCAGAATTTCTGCTGTGCCCTTCTGCAGCACTGCTCAGCAACTGTTTTGCGTCCTCGTAGCGTGTGCGTGCATGCGAGTAAAAGCAAAGCAGATGCCACGGGGACATCGAGCAGGTGACAGGACACGGATTTTCAGCAGTGCTTCAGAAGGCCAAGGCGAAAAGATGGCTAGGTAGGCAAAGTCAACATGGTGGCACCTATGTGTGTAGTTATTTCCTTCCGCCTCAATCTCATAATGTCGTCTTGGGCTGTGTGGCCCACAAGTTCTCAACGCATGTGCTTATTTCTTTTATATTTATGTCCTGAAGCTTTGAGAGTAATGTATTCTTCAGTATTTTGCAGTGTTTTTTAGGTTCATTCTCGAATTCTCGGAGACAAGGTTTAGCAGGCACAGCCAAGCTCCTTAATAAAGACAGTACATACCTGATGTCTTGTCCCCAGTGTGATATGACACGAAGTAGTAGCTGATTTCATCATTTATTTATTGCTGTGACGACAGTGGGTGAGTAGCAAGAGTGAGTTTGGATCGAAGCAAATGGTTGCGTCTGCATGGGTGCTGCCATGTTGGCTTCTAAACTGAGCTACCGGCGCTTACGACCACAGCCGCTTCGCTGGCCTGATGCGCTCGCCTGGGCAACTACCTAGGAGAAAGCCAGTTTACGGTCACGTGATCAAACATGGCAGCACGTGGGTGCCGCTGTGGAAAATCGTCTATATCTTCACACTGTGGAAGTGTGGAAATTTCATGCACCGACGGCATTGTCCGTGAGAGGTCGCTGTCAAGGACATTTACAAAAAAATGGAGTAGTTTTTGAGGCTCTTGTCTTCTGGTTAACTTCTGTACCTTTCGTGCTTCTTGATCTTTTTCGCTTCCCCTCTCTCTCCTCACTTTTCGTGACGTAGTACGACTCCATTCTGGGAAAGTGGACGGCGACCGGCCAGTCCCAGAGGGCCCCCAACGGGGACGAGACGGTGGACATCGTGTTCCAAGGGGAACGCGAGCAGTTCCGCGGACGCATCATCTACAACCTCAGACGGTACCGATTCGAGGGCCTCACATTCGACGAACAGGGTGAGTGAGACTGCACGCAT
Organism: Rhipicephalus annulatus; assembly: GCA_013436015.1. Lineage (NCBI taxonomy): Eukaryota > Metazoa > Arthropoda > Arachnida > Ixodida > Ixodidae > Rhipicephalus > Rhipicephalus annulatus. The sequence continues at coordinate 68,603 of WOVY01003200.1, read as the reverse complement.
GAGCATTGTAAATGGCTTTGTCCACCATATACAAGAATATCTTAGGCTATCCCCCTCTGCTTGATTTTCGAAAGGAGAACAAAAATGAATGATGACCCGGTAGTGTCCTGGACTACCGCATTTACTCACATACTATGAGCACTGCCTAGCCCTGCTTTGTGCTAGCCTAATGACTGCGAACGCTGACTGAAAAGTCTGGTTTAGTTGGCTACTCATGACTTGCTTTTATTGAATGAAGGTACGTGTTGTCAATTCGCTCTTATAACAGCAATATTGAACAATAATTTCGCTAGCAAAAAGAGTCTGTGTCATAATTTGTCACACTCTATATGCACTGGTATACACATAGACAACAACCTGAATTGGTTATACCTGATATTCATTGTTACTGTACTGATTCGATATGCCACCGTACCCTCTACAACGAAAGGACCTTATAAAGTGAGATATTTCATAGGCTTCGGCTCTTCTGTGAGTGTCACTGTGTGCGAGGTTTACTATGAAGTAACATGCATAATTAAGTGTCTCTAAAATCCTTATAGCGTTGTTATAAAACGCTTTAAGGTCACAAAATATCATGTCCGGCCGCATGTAGACATTGGATGATGTTGATAACGATGCCTCAAAGTACTTTCTATAGACCCTGAATGAACTAGTATGAGCGTTACGAGATCGAGCGCTCCCGTATGTTAGTGCTATAGAAAGTGGGCCTTTACTCAATACAAAATATATGTTTAACCCCATCGCCACCTCTACCCCGTGTAATTCAGGCAAGACGTCCAAGAGCCTGGAAATATCCGCTTCCAACTCGACCCGCAACGCTGCGCTCAAGGTTGAGTTCAGCCACTTCGAGGACAACAACAAGATGACCGACTTCAGCTACTCCTTCGAGAAGCGCGGGGACAAGGCTTACAGGAGCAAGCTGTTCTTCCCACCGGAGAAGATGAGGACCATCCAGGTAAGAGAAGTGCGCCTCGCTTGTGATCCCAAGAGCGCCCCACAATTGAAGCTTATATATATATATATATATATATATATATATATATATATATATATATATATATACTTAAAAGAATTTTCTATTTGTGAGGATTTGAACAGCGTGTAAAAAAAAAAAGGCGAAGCTTGCATTAAGCCGTGCAAGGCTTGAAACAGCAAAAGTGGGTGATTTTGTAAAAAAATCTGTTTGCTTTCAGGTTGTTTCTAGCCCTAACTAGGAGTTGCAGGTTGTAAGTTGCTTCCAGGGTGATAGGTTTTCACTAAATTATTTCAGATTGCTTTGAGTAATAAAAAGCTGAGTTAGTTTGTGCATATTCACTCTAAAAAGACAGGGCACACAAACGCGGGCGCATGAAGAAAGTCAGTACAACATTAATGCCTACTAACAGCTGAAGGACTGCATGTCCTTCAGTTGCTAGTAGGCGTTAATGTTGTACTATACTGATTTCTTTCGTGTGTCTGTGTCTGCATGCCCTGTCTTTTTAGAATGAGTGGATTGCTCCCATGTCGATTATCAGCGTAGAGAGGTTTGACTGAAACCACGGACAATGACAGACACAATATGGTTGCTCAAACTACAGAGACAGAAACTCGCACCGAAACGAAGCGTTCGCATCTCTCATAGATCTACGGGCACGTCGTCATTGGCACAGGTCTTTCATTGCTATGGGTTTTTCTCGCAGTCGCCATTGCCTTTCCACCTCTCTAGTATTCTTTCGTCGTACATACTCGGGGTTTTCGAAGCATCACTGTCGCTTCGCAGCCTTGGGCCAACAGTGGCTTTCTTCAATTTTAGTGAAGCACTGGTGAAGTTTTGGGATTTGCCTAACTTCTGTGGCACAGACTCGTTTACGATGATGATAGTTTCTTGAAGGCCTCACAGTGGCACACACCCGTTAATATCCATGATAGTTTTCTGCAATCGACTCGCAAGGAACAATTTAGTGAACAGCTTTGCTCTTAAAAGAGCATTGTGTAGGGAGTGGACAGCAAAAGGGATTTCTGGGCCAAATGCATCCATGCACTTTGTGTGCCAGGCTGTAATGGTGACGATAATTTCTGGCAGAATTCAAGTTGTCCTGACTAGAGATAGGTTGGTTTATAACTATAAGTGCACTATTTATTAGGGTGGCAAAGTACAGATGTAGGAGATGTGAACTGCGACCAGAAGCTGTCAACGTGGGTGCTTATTAAGGCCTACAGGGAAAACTCGCAAAGTCACCAACACCGAAAGTGTGCACCCGGTAGGAATGTAACCCCTTCAAAGCGACAGTGAGTGACAGGTACGAGCCGAAACTTCAAGACGGAAACATGAAGTGACGTCATTCTGCACTGCCTTCGTTCAGCGTGAATCTAATGACTAAGCTGTTCACAATAATTTTTTTTCTCAAAAGTTCGAATATTTCCTAGCACTCCGTAACAAAACTCCTGAACTAAAGTACCGTATTTACCGGCTGACACTTCTTTATCCGTCATCCTTGCTTCTCAGGCGGCAATGAACGAGGTGGGAGAAAAGATTTCCGAGATTGACATCTCCAACTTTGTCAGCGACGTGTCCGACATGGCCGTCGTCTCCGGCGAGTACTTGGACAAGAACTTCTTCTCTCCGCTGACGAACCTGCTGTTGGACGAATTCGGCGAGATCATGGGTGAAGCGGTGATTGCACTCAGCGACGTTCTCTACGAAAGTCCGTAAGTGTTCGTGTTAGTTTTCAGCCACTCAGGTCCACAGGCCTTCAGTAGGAAGAGTAGTTTAATCGAATTAGACAAGTATGACTCTAAGTTGTTTAAACGGGAGACTTATAGAAGCGGAAAACAACAGAATAAAGTATCGGGATATTTGATATTTCCCAAATTGAAAGGCAGTGGGGCTAAAAAAGAAACGCATACATGGCTCTGAAAACTTTGGTCTTCATTCTTCTGCTAGTCAAACAGTCAATATTGATCAAAGACTGCCATTGATGCCATAAAATTCCTGCAATAGCTCTTTACAGCTTCATTGATTATGGCTGTGTCTCCGTGGTTTTAACTACACATAAAAAGTGATGATGGTTTGTGGAGTTTAACGTCCCAAAACCGTGACATGATTATGAGGGACGCCACAGCGGAGGGCTCTGGAAATTTCGACCACCTGGGGTTCTTTAACGTGCACCCAAATCTGAGCACACGGGCCTACATTTCCGCCTCCATCGGAAATACAGCCACCGCAGCCGCGATTCAATCCCGCGACCTGCGGGTCAGCAGTCGAGTACTTTAGCCACTAGACCACCGTGGTGGGGCGTACACATAAAAAGTCAATGTCCGGACTGTGGTCCAACAGAAAAAAAATTTTACCTAGCACACCCTTGTGTAGCGTCTCGTCAGCTTTTATGTAGTAGCCAACTGGATGCTTTTCCAGTTGACGTATTTTCCTTTTTTGTTCTCCAACTATTCCATGTTATCGTTCAACCTTATTTGCGGAAAAGCTCCTCGTCGACCACTGAGGCCAACATCTTAAAAAATCTAATGAAGAACTTTAATGTGTGCGAATGCGTGTGGATATAGTTGTTTCAAATTGGACTCAATCCAGATTAGCTTGAATCGTATAGTATGGGACATTCTTAATCACTATTGATCCTGATCACGATCAAAAGCCACCGCTTGACATCGCTATAAGGCGCCCTTTCAGGCTCCAACTGACTCGCATTTGTCAATGCACCCATGCAGGTTCGGAGAGCTCATCGCTCACTTCCAACGCTGGGTCGAATCCCTCTTCAAGATGGCCGGCGAAGAGATCAAGATGTTCATCGAGGAGCTTTCCCGGACTGTGCAGTCGACTGCGGGTTTCTTCAGCGGGGTTCGCGGCAGGCGTCGCCGCGACCTGTCTCAGCGTTGGACTGAGCTGAGTGACTACGTGTCCCGCATGGTGGACGACGTGCGCAATGCACCTATCGTGCGACAGGTCACCCGCAAGGTGGAGGATGCAGCTGATTACGTGACAGACAAGGTCTCCGAGATGCTGTACCGTGCACGCAGGGCCGTCTGGGATGCTGTCGAAGCCATTAAGGAGAACCCTGACTATCGATCGCTGGAGTCGCTCATTGGCGAGCTCTACGAACCAGTGAGAGCCCCTTTCTTTCTCTCTTTCTTTTTTCTTTTCTTTATTGCACTTCGCGGCTAGCAGATAATGATGATGATGATGTGATGGTGGTGTCTAATGGCCCAAGGGCAACCGGCACTTGAGTTCTGCAGCAATTTTCTTTTACAGCGAAGTTGCCTTAGTCTACCTCGTGTCGTCATCATAGTAGTAGCAGCAGTATCAGCAGCAGTAGTAGCAGTAGCCGTCGTCATGCAGATTGCCTTATTCACTCCCGCACCCCACTTGACCTGGGGTACAAGGAGTGAATAAAAAATAAATAAAACAAAAGTATGATAATAATGGTTATGCGAAATGATGGTGATTATGATGCATGTGACCTTACAAGCCAATCACATGGACTGATGTACCTACAGTTTCGCTGTCTGCTCGCGTTATTGTGCAGCCGGTATAGTACCACGTGTTTAAGGAAGTGGACAGGTAGAATGGGCCGTGGCCACACTGGAAGGCTATCTGACCCTCAAGAACTAATCTTTTATGCTAGCTGTGCTGAAACTGGGGATGCTAAATCTATTGCCTCACGAAAAGAATGACAGTTTCTTTGTTCAACTGTTATGCACCATGTGGAACTGGCTACAAATCTATCTTTTTAACCACCTAACAGTGTTCAGTCTGTGTACCAAATCTCATGAATTATATCACGCTAATGCACACCTCAGGGCACGTATGGAGCCAACACCGAATTCTGGCAGAACCTTCAGAGGAACCTGAGGGAGTCGGTCACTGCTCGCGACGTGGCCGTGCTGCGCGAGGCCGACCGCAAGAACGGCAAGTACATCGTGGACTTCAACCTGCCTACCGACCTGGACTCTATCCGCCAGAGCTGGCATGAATGGCTAGCCGAGGAGGACGACGACGCTGCCGAGAGGCGGCCGAAGAAGAGCGCGGAATCGACGCCCGACATGATCGACTACATCAGCTCTATGTTCCAGCGAAAGTGGATGCCACCCTTTGACGGTGAGGGCAAGATGATGTGAGGACTCGATTGATCAGAGAAAGGGAGGCACACCCTGTGTGTAAAGGCTCGTTTACACTTGCGACTAGCACAAGTTGCGCGAACTAGTCGTAAACTCACTGGTTGCAAATGGCCGCTTTGGTCACAATTCGACCACTTTGGCTAAGTCGCTTGCTGCTTGATTTTCGTCAATCCCGTGACTGAAGTTGTAAACCTCTCAACCAATTAGCTGCGTAGGAACAGGACGTGAGCTCACTTTGTGCGGCAATAGCAATGCGAGCAGCGGTGAATTGTCTGCCAGGACGGGTATAAATCGCATTTCAGGTGTGAACATTGGTCGCCTTGGGTCGCTTTTTGTCCACAAGTCACAAATGGTCGCACGACTAAAGCTAATCGCAGCTGTGAATGAACTCCAACTTTGGCTGCTGGTGAACTGCTAAAGAGTAAGCGAAGAAAGAAAGAGATAGAGAAAGAAAATGAGAGGGAAGGCAGGGAGTTTAACCAAACTTTGACTCGGTTGGCGGCCCTAAGCGTGGGGCTGGGCAAAGGAGGAATAGTAGATAGGATACACAAGAAAAAACAGGAGACAGAAAAATAAGAAATGCACCACTAGCGTGAGCACAACACAACACTGGCTTCTAGAATGCGTTGTTGAGCCTTGTAGTAGAATGAGCAGTGGAATAGAATTTTCTTAGTTGTCTCCTCACAGCAGCATAAGCTGCATAAAGAAATGAAGAAGCAGTGCCTCAGATAGAAGTTAAACATTGCACAGTACGGTCTGAACCCTCAGCTGCTAAAGGGGACACTGAAGTGAAACGATAAGTGAGCTTACATTGATAAACTATTCTATGTATTTTCTAGTGCTGTTAATTTCACTATTAAATATATCTTAATAGATGAGACAATCAATGCCATAAGTGTCTAAGTTTCTCCACGAAGCCATCTATGTTGTTGTCACGAGTTGCAACGGGTTTTTTTCTTTGTATTTTGATCAAATTATGAATACATTTCCTTAAACGTAGTATGTTAACTCTCTAGCTTCCACAGAAGACAATATAATTCAGTTTTTGCTGGCTATGAACTACGTAAGTCCAGCACACACCGGTGAAATCGATGAACTAACGGTGACTGGTCTGTGAACTTCAAAGTGGCGTTGCCACCTGCATTTTTTTGTGTGTGTATTCTCGCTTGCGAAGGGTCGTCTCGCGGCAGGCGTAGTGTTTCTAGAGTTGTGAAAGAGTAATTTACATATACAAAATCAATCGTCTTCCTCTTTCACGTCCCTTTAATTTGTCTCGTGCAAAAAATCTTCAGAAACTTATCTTTTGCTGAGAACGCTGGAGCATGCTTCATGCAAACGAGATTATTCATGTGACGTACGTTCCGCTCTTGTCAAATCACAGGTCAGGCAATGATCATAGGACACCAGCACTTTGTGACCTTTGACGGCACCATCTACTCGGCTACCGGCGACTGCACGTACCTGCTGGCCAGAGACTTCGTCGACGGCAACTTCACCGTGCTCCTAAAGTACCACCCAGAGAACCCTCGCATCCACGGTCGCGTGCCAAAGTCCATCATCGTCCAGCTCGGACAAAGCTACATCGAGATCTTCCCTGACGATGGATCTGTGAGTAACTTCACTAGTGGTTCGAATTCGACATGTTGCTGCATAGTTAAAAGAGATAGCAGCGTGGTAAACACCCCAGGACCTGAGCGAGAGGACCTGGTGATTAGCTGTCCCCTTACAGTTGATAAGTTACCCTTTGCTTAGGCTATGTACGACCAATTCAGTAATGTCGTCGAGTTAGAGGAGGTATGTCTATATGTCTATCAGAATCATTTCCCATATTCTGTTGCGCCATGCAAACTATGTGCGAAGTACAGTGTACAGACCAAGATGATTATCTTAGAACTACTGCTGTGTGGGATGCAATTGAACGTAAAGCAAATAGCATGACTATGAATAAGTGGTGCTGTATTGAGATGATTTTCTTGCATGTGAACTGACAACACCGACCTGTGAACTAACAACACCCACGTCTCGCACAGGTTATGAAAATATTTTTGAAGATTGGTTGTCATAGATGGCCAGAACTCAATATAACCTGCGACAGGTGTTAGCAATGGAACACATCGCACTGAAGCATGGTAAATTGGCGTACAACCACAACTTTAGAAGTTTGTAGCATCTAAGCACAAGAATAACACTATTTCAAGACTAAAACAACAATAAACTGCAAGATAACAAAAATAAAAGCTAGCTGGCATAACATTTTACTGCTAATTACGCTTAATATGGGAGAATGAATGATTACTACATGCACATTGTTTTGTGTCTTCTAATGACTGATATTTCACTGTGTTTCTTACTATAACCTACACCATGGCACACCCGGCTTCTCATTTGGATGTTGCCCTTGCGTTTCTTCTTGCTATATGAAAAGGCTTGTGTAGTTGTTGGACTTCGTACTGAAAATATTACTATAGAGAAGCTGCAGAAAGTGGGCTGATGGGGAGCCAAATGAACGAATTTCTTCCCGCTCTTTCGGTGTGCAGATGTTCCTGAATGGACAGGCTGTCGAACTGCCCCTGATCCTCGAGGGAGGCGAGGTGATCGCTCGCCGCGTGGACGACGTGATCACCATCGAAGACGAGAAGGCGCTGCGCGTCTCCTGCCACCTCTACTATGATGTGTGCACCGTCAAGATCAATGGCTGGTACTTCGGAAACACCGCGGGCCTGCTGGGCACCTACAACAACGAGCGCGGTGACGACCTCATGAAGCCCAAGGGACAGGCAAGTGCACGGGCTATTTTCCTCTAGTACTAATACTTCAATGCGTCCTCGAATGCCAGTCGGCGCAGAACTTGAGTGTTTCCGCTGGTAGTGTATACATTCTTGTGTACTACAACAGAAATTGCCTGTCAGCTTACTGAACTCCTTTTAGTTAGTGCAGCACTCGTAAAGACGTAAGAAATATTGAGACATACATAATGCATATTAATCAGCTCAGTCTTAAGTTTTAACACACTTCATTTATCGAAGTCATTTGGTTGTTTCGAGTTTGGCAGAAATTAATTAAGATATGAGCATGCCAATTTAGTACAGTCGCAGGTCTTTCGCGCATTCTGACGGATTTCTGAGTGCATGTTTCTAACTGAGATGCTTGCAGAAGGCGATGTTCGAAGAAAAAAAAAAGCACGGTTTCGTCGCAGTAGTGAAGCAATGAATGCGATAGATACTAATTGGAATGTGTTGCTTTACAAAACGCTGGTGTAAGGGAATATGGTTACTCCAGGGAGCGATATTGTTTTTGTGTTGTCTGTCATCTCGACACGAAGTAAGGTAGTAGGGTGCATGAGCAGTCTGCTGATGTGTGTCGAGGTAGTGCGTGCAATCATACCCTTATCAGTCAGTCAATCGATGAACTTTAATCATAAATTGTCCTGGGAAGCCGATGCCCCCCAGAGGGCGGGTCGGCTGTAGGCCACACCCGCATTGGAACAAGAAAAGGAAGAACAAGCCCCACCCCCTTAGTGGGGGCCCTCTGGACAGTCCGGATATATACCTCCCGGAGCGAGCTGGTGATTGCCGTCCTAGAGGCGTCTTCTGTGCTAAGAGGCTCGCTGCTAGAGCATGTGGGATAGCATGAGTAATTTCTCATCACAATGAGGGCAGCGAGGCTTTATGCTGTTAGTAAACTTACTGTTATGAGCAAAAGTTTGCAATTGCTACTTGAGCGATGCAACCAGCCACCCCTCCCATCAACTTTCCACTGGCGCTCCTTCGCTCAACGAAAGACGGTCAGGGCATCTCTCCTGCCCTTGAGGAGCTATCTACTGCAGGCTTGACACGTCGGGCTATGTTATCGCATGTACCCGTCGTGCTACCGTTTTGGCCGGTTCGTTTAACCTCTGCTTCAACAGCGTTCGTTCCCCTCGCTCGAGCGCTTTTACTCGCGCGTAGAACATGCGATGTGCGGGACCATGTTAGTATTAATTCGGATTTATACGAAACATGACAGCGATGGCAAAAAGAGAAATTGTCAAAGCTTGCACTAAGCCGCACAAGTATTGAAACGACGAAAATGGACGATTCTGAAGACTAATTTGGTTGCGTCTAGGTCGCTTCTAGGTCGTTGCTACACTTTAGCTTAGTAAAGCTAGGCTGTTTCTACGTTATTCTTAGTGCAAAGCGTAAGTCGGTGAACTCACTCATGAGTAGACTCACTCGTACTCACTCCGACTCAGATCGAGCCCTGAGTCTGAGTCGGAGTGACTCCGGTTGAGTAATATCTTTATGAAATTGATTCGGAGCAAGTCTGGTTAAAGAAAATTTCTGTGAGTGTGAATCAGAGCGAGTCAAGCTCAGGAAAATTTTCACAAGACTCAGTCCAAGTGAGCCCGAAGATCGAAATATATTTCATGAGCGAGTCTGAGTGAGCTCCACAAGTTTTGCCGATCTATGGTGAAGGAAGGTCGAATCAAACCGCAGACAGTCATAGACACGACACGGATGTCTCAAATCCAGAGACAGAACCTCGTGTTCAAACCAAACACTCGCATCTCTTGTAGATTTACAGCACGTCGTGGTTCGCAGAGACCTTCCATCATTTTGGGGTCTTTTCACAGCTACCGTTGCCTTTCCCATTTCATTGTATTTTTTCGTTTTACACACTCGGGGTCTTCGGCTCGCCGCCGTCGCGTCGCAGCCATTCCTTGGCCTAATTCGTGCCTTCTTTATATTTAATAGACCAGTGGTGAGTAATGCAATCTACCCAATTTCTAAGCTGCATACCCATTTATGATGGCGGCAATTCTCGCTTGGGCTCCACAGCACACACCTGTCGGGCTCATGATTTGCGGCCAGCTCAAATAGCTTTGCCGTTAAAACCATTACAGAGGCATCGTAACTGCTGCCGCAATAAAATTAAACCTCGCGCTTCTTGTCGTGCTACTGCAGGTGACCAGCAACGTGGCGCAGTTCGTGAAGAAATGGGAAACCAGCCGTGGCTGCAAGGGACCCGTGAGCGTGCTAAGCGAACAGGTAGCCGTCGACTCCGAGGGCTACAATCTGTGCGAGAAATACTTCAAGGACGACGACTCTCCGCTCGCCGATGGATTCTGGCAGGTGAAACTGGGGTGCCACCTAGAAGGACCACTGTAATTTGAACGGAGTAATTTGTAGGAGCCACAACAATCGCGGCCTTTCTTTGCCTTTGATGTGATTCATTGCGTAGGTAGTACAAACAAGGATAAAATGCTCCAGGCAAACTGGCCATCGTTTCGATAGGTGGACATATCTTTGTAAAGGTTGCCTTGTCACTCTTGGGGTCTCAGTTTTGTTGGGTTTAGTCATCAACATCGGTGTCATGTGGCTATGGCCTATAAGCTGACGTTTCGCAAAAAGTTCTTTGGTCACACCCCACCCACCCCCAATCGATTAACTCCAAAAAATTTCCTATCTAGAACTGGAGAAAATATTTCAAGGAAGTAAAGTTGGTAATAAAAAACGAAAAAAAAAACTACGTATATAGGCTATTACGATTGTGATCATGGGCAATTCAAGCCCACGAGGAAGTCGTTAGTAAGCTAGAAGTGAAAAGCATAAGAAATATTGAGAGTCAGAATGAATAATAACTGGCCTTAGCTAATGCTGTCTAACTGCTGTATAATGTTGACTGTTTTAGCCCAACTGTTGGCAGATGCTGCCTAAGCAACTGATGCATCCGACACACAAGAGTTTCTTTCAGGGAAACTTGTTGCAGTAGTACTACAAAACTACATGTGATGTCTTTTTCGAAAATTCTACGCATTTTCCCCCCCACTTTTTCTCTAGGAGTCTCCCGAGCCATACTTCGACCTTTGCCTCCGCCACATGGCCACGCCAGGAATCGAGCCGCGCCACGCAATCTGCAACATCTCAATGGCGTACCTGCTCCAGCTGGAGAAGTACTCCATCTCTGCGAACCTTCCTTCCGAATGCTGTGAGTTGCTATACACACGAACCTTAGTTTCCTAGGAAAACTGGTGCAAAAAAAAAAAAACATGTTTGATCTTTTCATCATAAAATCGGAAAATACGAAAGTAAAACGTGGTCTTACAGATGTAGTTTATTGTTTACTGTGCATTACTATTAGAGAGCTTGCACTATGTCTATTGGTGTTTGACAACTATAACATCATTTAATGTGGATGCATCCACGTTAACGCTTAGTCATACATCTCCATCCCGATGACTGCCATTCATCAACAATGATTAAAGAAACCCTTGTAGTCATTTGTGGGTGCGGAACCAGAGAAAATGGTATGACAGCCAGAAAGACGCGACTAATTGGACACCGAACTTGGGCTAGGGTCGCCTACTCGCGGCATAGTAGAGTTATTGAATACCACTGCTTGACCAGATGGAAACGCAATGCTCGTTGTGTTTTGCCTGTTGGCCGGCCACAATTTTTCGGCAAGCGTAAGTGGCGAACGCGGAGTTTAGACATCCAGACGAAGCAGGCGCGTTGCTTTATGCGCTGAAGAGCTGTTTTTTGGTGTAGATGAATGCTATGAGTGACACCTATGCTTGGGGTAAGATCGCCACCTGCGGGGTGTGTTTGGCATTCACAAAATTTCACATACTCCTATTATAAACTCGCCGAATGAGACATATGTCTAGCAACAATGCATTCAAGGAACTAATGGTGGATGCCATGATCATGATGCATTACCGCACTTTACCAAGAACGCTGAGAGGACTGTGGTAGATATAAAAAGCGTATTTTTTAAGGGTTTATAGTATGTGACCATGGCACAGGGGATAACGTGCTCGGCATTTGTTGCCATGGACCCAGAGCTCAAGGGTTCAACTCCCAATGACGAAACATTTTTTTCTTTGATTTCGGATCGTGCGTATTTTTTCGGCATCACTTTCGTGAAGAGATTACGTCATTAAATTCTTGGTGAGCCCCGGCACAAAAAACTTTCGTGTTGAAATATAAAGCAAATGAAGTAGACAGACGACTATATATTACGCTCTTCACTGCCCTGGGCAATGACATTTTGCTAAACAAGGTGTAAGTTCAGCAGTCGACGAAGATTTGAAGGGGCAAATAAAAGCCTTGGACAGGGGTGGATCGGTGAAGTGAGCGTTTCAACAAGTGACGTTTTTTTCATCAAGAGAGCTAGTTGAAAAAGACAGGCTGTGTTGAAATAGTGGGTCTATCAACATCTCCTTGTTCAAGGATTCTTCAATATTTTGCTAAGCAGCTTGAACATCTGGTTGCATCTGCTGCAACATTGCTTTTGAAACTAACGTCCATGCAATTTGTCTTCATTCGCTTTTTCATTGTTTGTTTGCTTCGACTTCCGTTGAAATGTTACTGTACCTTTAGATCTATCATCGGCTTCATCCTCTTCATCATCAACACCTTTTATTTAGTTTCTTTACCAGCCCCTTCCCTTACCTAATGCTGAGTAGCAAGTCAGAAAATTGATTCAGGCTGACCTCCCAGCTTTTCTGTCATAATAAAACTCCCTCTCTCTCTTTCACTGTACCTTTGTAACGTCATACTCTGTACGTTGAAAGTGTTCGGGCTGAAAGGCGTCCACATGTGACGTATGATGTAGTTGCGCTTCGACCACACTCACTATGGATGCAAATCAGCTGATCGTGTATGAGGAACTCGGAGTAAGTAATGGTGCTAAAGACCCCTAACTATTGGAGCCCCAAGCTTTTGCATTATTTTCTACTTTAGCTGGTGAATAGACACACGGAGAGAGAACATGAAACTACGCAAGAGCTGGGAGCCTCAATGTCTTGGAAGGTGCTAGCATTAGGCTCTTTTAGTTGGGCACACGCAACAATACTACGCACGCAGCACTATACGTTGCGTACGCTGCAAGCAAAGCACTTGCCAACACATTTAATTTACCTTATCAACCATACTGGGATACGTTTCGTTCAACTAGACGCGCCATATTGGAAATAAAACCAAGGGCTTCTTGGCGTCATCATGTAGTAGCGGCTGTGACAACGACCATAGGAATTCAAGTCAAGCCGAATCATTGGATCCACAATTTTTCATTCGAGATCTTGTGAGAGTGTCGTCAGGTGTAAAGTAGCTAGCACTATGTATTATTACATTGTCATATGCGAGTTTTTTTTTTCAGGCGTACGCATGCATTCGTGGAATAGGTACGTTACGTCCTGCGCATGCGCACTTCTCTCCCGTAGTCATGTTACGTACGTAGGCTTGTTACTTACACCCAATTATAAGTGTCTGTTAAAGTTATCAATTGCCTTCTTCATGGTGCCACGGTGTACACACCCTTCCTTTCATTGATCTCGAAGGCTTTTGATCTGGCTGGCTCGTTTGTCCCACATCGTCCCCCGAAACTCTGTCACTCTCCCCTTTCACCTGCCAAAATGGCATAAGGCAACACAGGAACATGGAAAGGGTGTACATCAAGGGGGGCCAATTGTTAACCTAAAGTGGGTGGGGGTTGTACAGGTGTGGTGGTGGGTAGGAAGGCTGTAAATTCCTGTGCACTACTGCTTGAAAAATGACGCTGCCTTGCCACTTATGTCGGTTACAGACCATACCGCACTCACCGTTTTTCTCTACATTCCGTGAATCCGCTCAGACACGTGTTCACTACCTGGAGGCGCGACCCTGAAATTCGGCGACTACCTCACCCTAGGCAGTGACAACAGCGCGCCGCGTCGTCCGTCAAGCATGGACATCGTTCTGGTCGTCGAGGAGGACGCCTGCCACGCGGACGTCGTGCGCGAGCTGGACAACACCATGAGGATTGTCGACAAGGAACTGCTCAGCGCAGGATTCTCAAACAACAGGTGATCTCACAAAAAAAAAAAAAACATCTTTCATGTGGGCCATTTGGAGGCCGACTTTGTCAGTTAAACATCTTGGGCCAGTACTGGTAGACAGGGACATTCCACTAAAGGGAAAGGCCTCATTAGAAATCAGGCGGGAGGTATCATCTCTTCTTTAGCTTCATTGGATAAACTTTGTCTTATCTGAAGGCGGATGGAGATGAAGATGAATCAAATACTCTTATTGTGATAGCAGTTATATGAATACTCTTGGCTAGATTTCCCCGTCGGCATCGGCGACACTCACCGTATATGTATACCTATCTATATATGCGTAAATGCAAGAAAGAAAAATAATTCAGAACAATACTCTACCGCATGGAATTGAACTTGGGACCTCTAAGCTGTGAGTGCAAGGCGTTAAACATTGAAATACGCAGCAGCACCTCCTTCAATGCTCAAACGGCAAGCTATTTATATCTACCACTTACCGCTGATGACGGGCATCTAGGGGAGAACTACTATCATGTTTTCAGCATTACCAGCGAGATGGCAGAAGGAGCACACGTTGCCAGATTGTCACAACGCAGTGGTATGCGCTCTCATTTTTCACGCGTACTTTGCCTCACGGAGAGAAGACGCTCTCACGAGCGCTAGCTTATCTCCCGGTGGAGACAATCGTACACTTAGAGCTTTCACCGGAACGATTCTGTCATAGTTACCAGGTGCACAATGTTCACTGCACTCATAGCACAGTCTCCGTTTGCGAAAAGGGCGCGTTTTTCAGACATAGCGAACTAACAACTGAGATGCTTATTCGCGTTCATCTGTACCTGTGAGTACGTTTTGTGCGTTATTTGTGTGTGAGAAACGTGTAGCATGTTTTGATCTGCTTGCCATTCTGCGCGTGACCTTCCAATTTGTTGCTATTGCATTCATTGCTTCACCTTTGCGGCAAAGCTGTGACTTGGGGCCGGAAGAGGAGCGGACCAGCCAATAGTCTATGAATGATAAGTAGCACAAGCGACATGTGCAGCTTCTCCATGAAGTGTGTGCATTTAATTTTTTTTAATTATGCAGTAGCTCAGAAACAGTTCACAATATTAATGTGGTATTAATGATGGTAACCATGGTGCTAATTGGTTGCTGCACAATTATAGACTACTGCAAATGAGTTCAGCAGAAGCCCACAAGGAGGTCGAAGGGCTACCTATTATGAAAGGGAACGTTAACAACCACCTACACGTGGGTGATACTCAGCTTTCCTTTAGAAAATGAGTAATGATGATATGCATCTGTATAAATCAACATGCGTTGTCCGACTATATCATTGCATACATAAACTTTCTTCATCGGTGCCATTCCTACAAGTACCTTGCATTGCGCATGTTTACTATAGCATTTCATTTTGGGTGTGCTGCGTTGTGTCTAAGTTAGTTTCAAATTAGTTTACCAGCTTCACGTAGAATCATTTGAGCAACTTGCCGAACTATGCTATACCCTTTAAGATTGTTATTAGACTATTCAGTCATGGCAAGTACCACTTGGGTTGATCCATAACCTCACTCATCACTGTCCCTTTCTACTCGTCCCCAGGTTCGCCCTGATCGGCTTCGGCCATGGCAGCGGCCACAACAGCATGCCCCATGTACGCACCGCCCGCGGTAGCATCTTCTTCGAGTCACACAACCTGCCACTGGCCACGCAAAAGATGCGCCTTGACGCACCCGCAACGTCCGATGGCCGACCCGTGAACAAGGATGTGTTTGATGCCATACGCTACGCGTCACTGCTGCCGTTCCGCGCCAACGTCGCCAAAGCCATCATCGTCATCGCCTGCGCAGACTGCAAAGAGGAACAGAGCGAGGTGAGAAATACTACCCCGAGTGGTTTATAACGAGCAATTTTGCATAACCCACATGTTGCGCAAAAAGTGTCCTCCAAAATTGGACATACACATGGCAAATCTCGGAGGCCGCGTCTAAGGCATATTAGTCTTAAAACAAGGGAGGTTTGCATAATGGAATAAACACGGTCGCAAAGGTGATTAGAAATTATGAAGGCCTTCGTTCTGAGGCAACATTCTTGGACAATCACTTTCTGCGATACTTTCACAAAGATTCTAGCATGTTATCCAAGCACACGAGGACATCTTGATTTTGCAATAAAAAGACAAATTCATGAAACACTGGAACCTTTCTTTTTGTACATTTGCACAGACAAAGCTCTGGAACCTTTCTTTTTGTACATTTGCACATGGCCAGTAAATGCACAGGCTTATTTTCGAGCATAAAGCAAAAGGGAAAGATAGAGACTCGGAAAAGTCAAACAAGTAATGACATTCTGTTTCCTCCCAGCTGTCGTACTCGGACATCCAGACTCAGCTTCTCGACCATGGTATCACCCTTCACTTCGTTTCCGACAAGCGCATCGAAGTGCGCAAGAGCATCATCAAGGGCAAGGGCATCTACGGTAAGTGCGAAATCATAACAGTGTGCGTGTGACCTGAAGTCATTGCTTAGTTTAAAGATGGTCGGAACTTGTAGCCTTAGGTGTGCGCACGGGTAGAGGGGGGTCCCCCCTCCTTATCACCTTTGTGGGGGCACAAAGCTCACCATACTTATACACAGGGGAACTGTCCTATAATTCTTTAAAGAGCAAGATTATGGCTATACAGGATAATGGCAGCCGAAGACCCCTCATGTTGAATTCCAAAAACTGTTTACGCCTTTATTTCGGAAAGCCGAGGGCTAGGCCAATGCGTGGAGGCATGTCATCGTTGTTTCGTCTTAAGTTTTTTATCCATTGTGAAGCCAGTCATTAGGACACACCAATGGGACTGAAAGAAAAGGGGGAGGTGCTGCGATGAGTGTTTGCCCTCTCCTTCATGACAGGGATTCTTGCGGAGGCCTATGCCAGTACCCCACACCTTTTGCGCCTATACACCCTCTGCACCTTTTTGGCACTACTTACATGCAACACTCTTTCTATACTAATGACACCGTCGCCTGACAGGTGTGGACGCCGACTCCGTCTACGGCAGCAAGGACGTGAGCCAGAAGATGCTCCTGGGACAGCCTGATCTGAGGCCCCAAGTTGCCGTGGCCAAGGACATCTGCATTGCACTCGCCCAGGAGGTTCACGGCAGCTTCTTCAGCTCGGCTATGCTGCGCTCAGATGGCAAGAACTGGAAGACAGTGTTTGCGCGACGAGTCGCCAAGGCCCTGAAGCCCGCCAAGCAGTACGGAGGTGCGGAAGACTACTGCGAGCGCTGTGAGTGCACGCACAGCTCGGACGTGCGACCGCAAGTCGTTTGCAGGCCGTGCAGGCCACTGAAACCCAAGGTGCCGCTCGCAGTAAGTACAATTGTGCTTCGAACAAAATACATGATGCTTACTACTACTGTAGGCGCAAAGAAACAAAAAAAAAAGGACTGGTGACAGAAACACAACTAAAGAAAAAGGTCCCCTTGGCTACTGTGGGTGGGGCTCTGGTCGAGGGCCCACTGGCTACTGCGAATCGTTGGGCCTGATTAAAGGTCGCCAATCGGCTTTCAAAGTACAGTTTGGAGAGTCAGACCTTTCGGCCAATTTGCGAGTCTGCCAGTCACTGTGTGTCCTTGCATGTTAGTAAAAGGCCCAGCCCCAAGCGCATTGCACCAGGTGCAAGTAAATATTCGACAAAGTAGTGACTCGTCGAAACTCCCCAAATGTCCCGGAAATATTGTCGATGCGTACAGAACTGAGATGGCTCTTCATTGTCATTAGCGCTCAACAAAAAAGAAACATTAGCCTAATCACTTAAGATAACTAAGGCGCCAGTAGGCTTCTAAAGGTCGCTTTGTGTACCCGAGTATAGGATGTGTATGTTCATGCATTGATCTTGCTGATACTATATGCTGGTAGTGCAGTTACTGTTAATGTTACTGGCAATGCTAATGTTGTTGATCATGCGTTGCTGCTGGCTAAGTTTGATGCTAATGTTAAACTGGTGTAGATTTTTTCAAAATCAAATCAAGTGGTTAGGTAAAACAGGTTGAACGAAAGGTGCTATTTAACAAAAGACCCATAAAACACTGTGGATGCGTGGCCAAGCTGGCAATAATGGTGTTGTTTAAATCGCCTTGCAGCAGAAAAAGCTGATGTCTTATACATTCTGTACGCGAGGGTCGCAAAAACTCGTGGATAAATGTGTATTGTAGGGGAAATAGCTATAGCTAGCGCAAGCAAGTCGATCTTTCCTGCAGCAGCAGTTTGTGTGAAGCGTCTAAGCTTTTCCAAGTCCACATTTTCTGTGCGAAAAGTAGAACGGTTGCATAGATCTTGCTAATACTGAAGAAGACAGGCAAAGTGGGTAAGTTGGTGAGGTTCCATGATAAAAATATAAAATAATGTTTTTTTTAAAACGAGATGAAAGAAAGCACAGTGTAATGCTAATACTGCTGTTAGTGTTGATGCTATTGGCAATGCTATAATGTGTCTGATCATGTGTTGCTGCTAGCTCAGGTTTGATGCTAATGTTAGAGCTAGGTGATGTTCCTGATGTTATTTAACATGCAGATTGTTTTATTTCTCGTGGTCGCTTTCTTTTCCAGCTGTACACAGCAGAAGATTGAACATTCACATCGCATTTACTTCGAGGTCATTAGGGAGGGATGACTGAAATCAGCATTTTTTTCGCATTTAATAAAGTGTATAGGGATGTTTTTAAATATTTCTTTGTGTCTTCTGTCTCTCTCTGCCTCTTGCTTTTTTTTCTTGGCTTCTAGGGGTACTGACACGGAATTTTCCACTTATTGTTTTCTTGTGTCGAGTAATAGGCCAGGCCCCTAAGAACATAGGAAATGTACTGGTAAATTAAATACAGCATGCTCTTGAAAGCTATTTTCAGTTTCTACTGCACCCTGATGTCATGACATGGTATCTACAGTTAAATAACATACAGGCAGTAGTATGTGCAAGTGCGAGTTTTCGTGAGGTTTCTCGTCTGTGCGTCGCTTGTTCGATCGACTGCTTCGTCTGCTGCACATAACTGTCGCGGCAGGGGAGGTACAACATTCTTTGTTGACAATTCGAAGCCGGTCACGCGTGTGACCATCCAGAGTGAAATGCTGGCGATTAGAGTAAACTGCACTTGGTTCGCATCCAGTCTCCGCCTCAGCCGCGATGTACAAAGCCGACGCATGCTAATCTCTGCGCCGGATCGGACGGGAATCGGTGGTACTTGCACCTGTTGCCCTCTGCTTCACTGGTTCAAGACTTCACGAGCGAAAATATTGGCACCATGACGTGAAATTCGACATCAAACCATTCCTTAACTTCTTTACCCACTGATAGGCGTTTATCTCGTATTCACGTGCACGTAACCTCTCCAAGACTCCGCTAGCTCGTTTCACAGGTACGCTAGATGACAGTGACCGCACGATCGCCCAGCGCGAGCAGATGATCGAGAGCGCGGTGCGCCAGCTGCCAGTTCTTGTGTCTTGGTGCTTGACGTCATCAAAACTAGCCGGACTGCTGCATGAAGTCACCAGGATTAGTACTGTTGCCTGACGTCAACTTAATGTCAATGTCAGTAGGTGTGCCGCGAGAAATTCAAATATCCAAATGGAATGACTTTTGGGACGTTAAACCCCACAAATTAATCAATCAAATGGAATGTCTTATCAGCATTTGCTGAGCGTCACACTTGCCCAGAACCGTCTCTGTATAGAGGATATTTGTATGGTGGGGAAAACTCACCTCCGAAAAAGTGTTTCACATCACGGCCTCTCTGATAATACCTGCAAGGGGGACGTTTAAGGCTACGGAAAATTTGAAGTAGAAGAAAGTTGAGGGGGACGTGAAGGCTTAATTAGAGTGATGAAAAAAAAAAGTCAGTTTTGTCGCAAGGGTGAAGCAATAAATGCGAAAGCAAGAAATTGAAACATCACACGAAGAACGACAAGCAGCTCGATACTTACAACATGCCGCTAGCGCACAAAGGTGGACGCTTGAAAAGAACGCACTGGTATACACAGGATAAGCATGAACTGCCAAAGTAGTTAGGCCTTTGTTATTAAGCAACGCGTTGCAATTTTCGGCAACGCAGAACCCGACACTCTTGGTTCTTTTTCTGTTAAAGTGCAGCTTGAGGAATAACTCTTCAACGTCTCCTGCCACACGGAGGCCCCTGGCACAAGGCGTGTGTTCTTTCGTTTCTGATTTCGTACTACGGGCGGGCATACAAAAGGGCCCTTTTTTTTTGTGCACGTCTCAAGGGCAGTTTTCAAATTGAAAGAAAATGCGGGATCGTTACAAGATAGCGAACCCGCTTAAACACCTCCGAAGTCTGTGTACCGCCAGCAGTAAACCGTGTTTGTAAATAGCTCGCCATTACTACCGTGGGGGCATGCATGTCGCTGGGTTGAATGGTCTAACATGTTGCACGCTGCAGAGTGAAGGGTCGCTGGTTTGAATCCCCGGTGGGGTTATATATCTGGGACATGGTGGTGAAGGCAGAAGTTACTCGAGATTGTTCATGTAATTGCTATCACAACAAAAGCTTGAACATAGGTTGTTGCTGGAGCCAACTTTTCTAGAAGTGTGCTTGTCTTCGTCAAAGCGCCCCTGTCGATTTCTCATCAAGGTAATTGCGATGAAAACAAACACGATTATTTTTTAAACTAACCACATCACCTAAGGACTATGCGTATGTGTTGTATAGAAGATAAAAACAAAAGAAAATATTAGGAATCTCGCCAAAAGAACAAGTTTCAATCGTAGCTGAATTACTTCATCAGGAGCTTTTTCAGCTGATAGACGTTTGCCGTTTAATAATTCCGCTCAAAGTATATTAATATCATAATGTAACAGCTAGCAGTACCCCAGAAGACATCCCACCTGTAATGACGGAAGTAGTCGGTAAAGCCTTGGAAGGAATGTTGTTGAGGATCAGGTAACATTAGATATGCTGAAAGACGGAAGACAGATCATGTTAGAAAAGCTGGCCACGCTGTTTACAAAGTGTCTCCCGATGTGGAGGATACCAGAATCTTGGAAGTGCTAACATGATGTTAATCTATAAGAAAGGGGACAACGAGGACTTGAAGAATTACAGGCCGATCAGCTGGCTCTCTGTTGTATACAAACTATTTGCAATGGTAGTTGCTAACAGAATCAAGACAACATTAGAATTCAATCAACCAAAAAATCAAGCACAATTTCGTACAGGCTACTCAACAATTGACCACATTCATACTACCAATCAGGTGACAAAGAAATGCTCAGAATACAGCCAACCACTATATACATAGTCTTCACAGAATATGAGAAGGCATTTGATTCAGTAGAGATACAAGCAGTCATGCAGACACTGCGTAATGAGGGCGTCGACGAAGCATATACTATAAACATCCTGGAAGAAATCTATACAGTGGAGAGAAAGTTTTTATTTCAATCATAGAAAAACGTTGGGTGGGGCTCTCAGTCCAGAGCTCCAACAGCCGCTGCTGCGTCCCGCGCCCGCCGAACCAGCGCCCGCTGGCCACTCAGTGGATCTACTGCCACTATAGTGCTCCATAAAGAAAGCGACACAATAATACCAATAAAGAAGGGTGTAAAACAGGAAGACACGATCTCTCCAATGCTATTTACCACATGTTTACAGGAGGTTTTCAGAGGCCTAGAATGAGAAGTGTTAGGGATACAAGTTAATGAAGAGTCCCTTAGTAACCTGCGCTTCGCCGATGACATTGCGTTGCTGAGTAACTCAGGGGACGAATTGCAATTCATGATTACTGAGCTAGACAAGAGCAGAAAGGGAGGTCTTATAATTAATCTGCAGAAAACGAAAGTCACATAAAACAACCTCAGAAGAGAACAGCGCTTCGAGATAGGTAGCAGTGCACTTGAAGTTGTAAACGAGTAAGAACAGCACAAGGTTGACATCCAGTTGCTATGACAAAGGTGTGACTTTAATACTCCTTTGCGGCCGCGGTGACCAGAATGAAATACAAAAGGCGAAATGTTTTATTTTTCAAGAGAGAGAATAAACATTTATTGTGAGTGAGTGCACTGTGCGCCCAGGGTGGGCAGCCTGCTTATTCGAGGTAGCCGCAGGCATCCACCATCTCTCTAGCCCATTGAACCAGCTTTGCTGATTCTTCTAATGTGTTCGAACAGAGCATTCCAAGTCAATCGAGTGAACTGCCGGTCAACGCCACATGTGAGAAAGTCACACGTCACTCATGAGGTCACAGCAGTGTAAAAGTTGAATGCGAAGGAACGTTTTCAGCGAGGCGTTGTATTAGCGTCGACCTTTTGCCAGTGCCAGAGGTTGTTGAATGATTTTGCTGAGGGGTGCCAGTAAGCCACGCCGTCCCTTTCGAAAAGCTGAACGAAAAAATAAAGAATAATTTTACTAGCAACATTGCTATCAACGCCTGTCAGCCGAATGACCAGGAAAGGTAGGGCGGTGGTGTGCTATAATTACTCGACATACTTTAAAAGCTAGCACCTGTCCACGCAAGATGTCTGTTTATGTGATGTCATGAGGAAATTAGCTCTCGATTGGCCCAATATAGCCTTCGCCATTGAGCTTTCTCCAGTGGGAGACATTACATGAATCTGGCTGTCATACGTAAGCACAAACTTCACATAATCAGACAATAAACGATATTATATTGCCACGCACAAAGATTTTGGAAATTTTAGGATATGTCCGTTTACTCGGATAACATGTACATGTTTCTTCTCAACAGTCACCAGGGATTGTGTAGTCTTATACCCTGATGTGCGTGGAATGCTGGGGTGACCTACCACCGCGTCACAAGCAGTAATGTTTAATAGACCTTTCCCTGTTTGTAAACAGTGTGACGTCACTGCGGGCACCCCGCCCACCATGCCCTCTCTCTCAGAACAGGTGCTGGTTGGCAAGAAAGTTTCGCCGGCGGCATTTTTCTGCATAGTAGAGCTGCTTGTCTGCACTCCTTCGACAGAAATTTCTACATTGCTATGTTCTAAAGTCACAGCTTTTGAAAGAAGAGGGTCACAGAATGGTCACTGGGCATAGTGTTTAAATTTGCTCGTCGCAGATCGATGGATGGAGAAACTTTATTTATAGTACTGAGAGACGCGACCAGCATGCAGTGGGCTTCGTCCACGTAGATGGCAGCCATAAGAAAATCTGATCTTTTTTTTTTATGCGAACGTTTTGAATGTACACGGTGACTGAAAGTTTGAAAAATATTTGCATGGCATGGATGTAAACTTATTCAATTTCCATCGTGGCATGTGCAATGCAGTTCTAAACGAGGTACAGCATTGGCGGCAGCATCGTTTTGAGCTGCTGTGCGCGACATCACAGATAAGATTTTCACTCATTGCACAAAAGTCTGGTCAGAGTTGAATGAAAAAAATAAGGAACACATCTTGCCGTGCGTTTGGCAGAGGTTAACATATCCTAGTGAAACATGTAACTCTGCCACTGCGTTTCTTAATAACCCAGTGAAAAATCATGTGATGTACAACCGGACAACTTAATAATATATAACATTATATGACACAGTTACCTTGCTGCATTTGACACCTATAACGTGTTTTCGTTCCCATTTAGGCTTGATACACAAACTTCTAATTCGCATTGTCACTTCTAAGGATCGAGGCGTAAAAATACGAAGTAGATAAGAAACGAAAATCTCCGCTGTTTTCATGAACACGTATCAGGTATCCGATAATACGAGTTATAGCCGTGGTGAAGCGTATATGCAGATTCGGCAACGCTACAACATGATTTAAGCTCATGCGTATAGTCGTATATATCGCCCGGAGATCATGTACTTTTATTTTTCTGCACGCAGCGCATACGCTGAGATGTACCCACTCGCAGATGCTCCCGTCAAATGCATTTTTACTTTGACTAAAATGTCAGATCGTGAAATTCCATCGACAACCGTAACTGGCGCACAACGAATACCAGTGTTTTCGCAAACAGGACGCACCGCGATATTCACACTGCACACACCACGCACAATATTCGCAGTTTCACCGTCCGTAAAGGTGAACCAATATCGTCGATGCCCTTCAAAGCACACTACACGCCACAACTGCACATTTTTGAAGACGATGCCGCTGTTCCTCACACAGGCCACCACGTTTGTTCACTCCTCCGAGATAAACAGCCAGCAGCGAGAAAAAATATTTCATCACGCACTTTAACACACACCTAGATGTTCTCTGACACACACCACAGCTAGTTTTGTCATTATGAGATGATTAAGCTTTCAAAAATAAAAAAAGACTTGCCCAAAGCACCGAGCGACTGCACCCCACTCAGCCACCGGTCGTAGTGTTTTGCCAAACCGCCTTGCACGTGCACCGGTGACGTCACGTTGTGACGTACCCTGGTATAGGTCTATTCACATGGGAGCACCGCTGATAGCTACGATTCCAACACAAACGCCAGGAAGTCGAAATGAACATTTTCGATGGCAGCGATGTTGCCCAAGTAGTAGTTAGGCAACCTTCGCCTCGCTGAGGTGACGATTGACTGGTCTCGTACGTAATGCTCACGTAAAGGTAATCAGTTCAGGAAAATTAATTTATGAGGTGGCTATCTAAAGCGCACAGGATTCCAGCGTGCGCACATTTTTTTTTTTTTTTCGTGCACGAGCAAGAATCACCGCCAGAATCTTCTGGCTGCAGTGAAGGCAAGTTTTTTTTTTTTCTGTTGCGTTTATTTCGGTCCAATTTACAAAGAAAAGTATGGCGACTGCTGAATTTCTCTGACACAGATTATTGTGAGAGGCAGTACTAGATATATTCCTCCTTTCTGGAGACATGTATAGGCGAAAACTAGGCTAATTATTGTCGTTTATTCATATTGCCGATCGTGACACATGTCGTTTTACTATTTTATTGCGTGCGGATATGTATGAGGTGATGAACCAAAGCACATCCACTTACGCCCTAAATTAATGAGTGTCCTAAGGATATCACTGAAGTAAGGTGATAAGTAATTTTGCCGTAATATTGTGGAGGGCTTCGATTAGCCGACCTACATTTGCTCCCCGCGTCTTTCACAGAGGAAGTGCGCCTGAGTTGTCATTGCCTCCTTTTTCGTCATCTGTATTTTGATTGTTTTTGGTAGCACAATGGCAATATATATCAGTATCGTGTTCATTTACCGTACCCTTGACTGCATCCAAACTAAAGGGTCGCACATGCAGCAGAACGGAGACTTTCCGAAGAAAACGAAGTATTCTTCGAGATAGACTACTGAAGAAAGAAACAGTACGTGCGAATTGTATGTAACGCGCAGTGTTTCATACCAGACTCTGAATGCGCGCTGCGTTCTTCTTGAACAAGAAAATGATCTCCATGTTTGTTCTTACATTGTCCAACATATAACGACCACCGTAATACTTGCAGCGTGAATGGGCGCCATTCACACTGTGTCCACTGTGATTACATCTGCGCGTCTGCTCTGCGAGAATTCTTGAAACGGCGTTACAATGAACAGCAGCGCTAGTTTCATGAAAGGAAAGAAAAATGAACCCATTTAATTGATCGAGTGTAACCCGTGAGCTGATAACGCGGCTCTCTTCTGACTTCGCTTGTGGACAGTGCTGTCATTTTTTTTTTTCTTCTTCGC
The DNA here is from genome assembly GCA_013436015.1 of Rhipicephalus annulatus. Taxonomy (NCBI): domain Eukaryota; kingdom Metazoa; phylum Arthropoda; class Arachnida; order Ixodida; family Ixodidae; genus Rhipicephalus; species Rhipicephalus annulatus. The sequence continues at coordinate 43,057 of WOVY01003200.1, read as the reverse complement.
CAGTGCCCTTCATACTACACAACCTGCAAGCTTCGAAGCATAGTAGGTTTCCAGCACAAGCGGATCTTTCGCAGAGGCATACTCGGCAGCGGCAGCACCGATGCGCCCGAACACGGCCTCCAAGATGGCGGGCGGGCGGCATGTTTCAATCATCGGCCGTCCCAATGACGCGGAGAGAACGATGCTGAAGTCTTATACACTTATGAGTGCGGCGCAAATCTACAGAAGAAAATAAAAAGCCAATTCAAGAATATATACGTCCCAGCATTGAGTTTGTCTCTCGTACACCTTGACCCAGCATTTCCAAATGAGCGCGAGGTTATATGCAAGCGTGAAACAATTTTTTTTTTCTTGCCACGTGCAAGCTACGCCAACCGCTCGGCAGCCTTTTCGATCCTCCGTAAGAGCGCCGTCGTGCGGAGAGAAGAGCGGGCCGCGACCACCTCTGGAAAATCGTTCTCTCCGCGTGATTGGGACGGCCGATGATTGAGACACGCCGCGCGCCCGCCATCTTGGAGGCCATGTTCGGGCGCATTGGTACTGCCGCTGCCGAGTGAGCGTGGGTATGGCCACCCTAGCGTTGGGGTAGGGGACGCTTTTAGTACACTCTAGAGAGCGAACGCTGCTACCGCCTCTAGCGGGCACACCTAGCACTAGCAGTCACGCTGAAAGTAGGCGCAGGGACAAGCCATAGAGTTTTCCAAAATTAACTAGAGGGCACTCTGGCGCTGCGATCGTTCAGCGACCATGGGTAGGGTGGCCCCATTCTAGCCACCCTACCATGAGAATGATGGGTAGTACACACATTTGCATAGTCTTCGTACTTGCGGGTGGCAAATCGTACTTGCGGCTTCGTTTATTGCTGGTTACGATTTTGTTTTGAAAGAAAGAACGAACCCTTTTGAACTTAGTGACTTGATTCAAAATAGTAAGCCTAAAAGAATAAGGCTGTGAAGCGCAAACGGTGAACATTTGCTAGTTTATGTTTTCGTGAAAAAACAGCTCTAAGCCACACAAACACACACGGAGCCAGAAGCAGGTGAGAAGTACGAAAATTAGACAAATGTGTGTACTACCCATCATTCCCATGCTCGCTGAGGCGCCGTGTGTTGCAAGTTTGCAGCTCCCATAGACACTAGTGCCAGAGTTTCCTCTAGTGTATATTAAGAAACTCTATGGAACAAGCCTCGTTACAGTAGCCTCGTTCATAAACTGCATCGCATGTATAAAGGTCAGCTTATTTTTTTCCTATTTTTGTTGTATATGCAACCGAGGGTGAATGCGCTCTAATATTTCGTGAATTCAGGTGAGTCCTACCACATAATGCTAATACGCGCGCGTATAAAGTACAGGTTCGGTCATCTGCTCAAGTGCGTAGCAAAAAACTGTGTGGTGTGAAAGGACTGGGCCCATCAAAGAGTGCAAGTCCGCTGACAGCGAGACCTGCTATATAGGCTGGCCAAAGTCCCCAAAAATAAGTTATTCACTACTTTAGGGGCTCGTGTACTTTAGCGGCCCGTGCTGTCGTACTATGTCGTCGTCTCGTATAGCTTGGCGTAAAAATGGTGAAACCATGAATAAGGGGTACGCTCTGAGCCTTGATCGACAAGGGGGAACACTGTCGGCGCACCTTTGGAAGGTCCGTTCATACGCGCGTCCAGTTACCCGTGCTTAGGCGTGCAGGAGGTATATACTCAAACAACACGTCCATGTTGCTGTACAGATCTCGGACACAGCCCAGCCGCAATGGTCTAGTGGCTAAGGTACCCGGCTGCTGACCCGCAGGTCGTCGGATCGAATCCCGGCTGTGGCAGCTGCATTTTCAATGGAGGAAGAAATTTTGTAGGCCCGTGTGCTCAGATTTGGGTGCACGTTAAAGAATCCCAAGTGGTCGAAATTTCCGGAGCCCTCCACTACGGCGTCTCTCATAATCATATGGTGGTTTTGGGAAACCCCACGAATCAATCAATCAGATCTCGGACACAACGCGTGGGAAGTCTTCTTTCCCTTGTTCTTCGAGTGCCTTGATGATTGTAAGTGAGCAACTTCATCTTTGCGAAACAGCGCGAAATACGAGTAGACAGAAAACGTATATACAGGAAAGAGCGCTCGTCAGCGCTCTTTCCAGTGTGTTTTCTTCTCTCTAGTTGTTTTCCGCCCTGCTTCGCATGGATGAAGCCGTAATAAGCATCTTGAACCTTGTGGAGATAGGTTTGCTAAAGGCTTATACTCTACGAAGCGACCGGGAAGGTACGCGACGCTCTGCACTGCCGTCGCGTACAAAAACACTACGGCCGGGTTCGTAGACTCTCCGACATAGGGCGCAGAGATGACACTCGAGGTAGGTCGTCAACAAACACGGGTTTGTTTACCCAACATACAACACAGTGCGATAATCGCGGGCTTGCGGGTCGGCATGCGGGCACACTGCAAGCCCGTGATTCAGACACGATAGGGAGTTTTAGAACAGCGCACCACGAGCCCTTGCGGTGCGGTCGCTGCCACTCCGCATGCGTCATAACGCGAGTCGGCGTTCGCGGGCCGCACGCAAAAAATCCAAAATTGCGTGCGGTAATGGCTTAAAGCGCTGGTTTCGAGCCTACGGGCGGTGATGGCGGCCCGCAAGCGCTGGTTTCGAGGCTACAGTGTCGCTGCGATCGTACGTTGCGGATCGCAGCTAGGCAAACTCATATGGCGCTCGCAGCGCTCGCAAACGGTATTCTAAAACTCCCTGATGAATCCGAGTTGCAAATAGTGCGAGAGTAATTGCGCATGTCCACCAAGTGCGCTCAGCTGGGCCCGACAGCGCGAGCAGCTGGCAAATAGTTTCGGTCGTATACTTTCTTTTCCGAAGGTGAACGTTGAAGATGCGCCCACACTGATGAGATTAGCAGTAGAACGTGGTTCATTTGCAGTGCGCTGATATGCGTTGTTACCTCCTCAAGAAGAAAGTCCAGCGCGTTTTGTGGCCACGGGCTAATTCTTACATTCCTTGCGACTCGGTTCCGTCGGACGGTGCAGACGCTTGCACAGCGAAGTCGCCTCTCCCGCGCGAAAGCTAAACATTTGGGCGGCTACAACAAAAGCTTGATGTTCGATACCCTTTCTAAAATAAAAGGGACACGTTTCGAAGCCCTCGTATGGGTTCTTTCGTTTTTCTTTCTACTGCGTTACCCTGACAACCACCGCCGCTCTTTGCAATGACGCGTCATTCTTGCTGGCCACCGTTTGCGTGCCGTCTGCTTCGCCATGACGTAGCGTCTGTTTCCAGAGATAGCCACGACTGCGACGGCATGTGTGCCAGTGGCTGTAACGAGTCAGTTTCTCAGTCGCGACAAGATGTGCACGTCTTCTTTTTCTCTGTTTGCCTGAAAAAAACTGTGGAAGGACTTGGCGCTGCTTAGGAGGAAGCTTGGAAGGGCAACCGAACGTGACAGAACTTCGTACGCCTTCTCCGAGGGATGCAGGTTGGCTGCAGGAAAAAAAAAAATCGGATCTTGAAATTGCAAGGTACGTTGTTTCACTTTCACAGTGTTTTGTAGTGACCACGGGATCGAATCCCGGCCGCGCATGTCCTCAAAGTGCTGGGCCCGACAGCGTGGGCAGGCGAACAGTTTCGGTCGTACTTTCTTTTCTGAAAGTGAACGTTGCAGCCACAAATCGAGGAAGTAACAATATACGCCCACGCCCGCACTGACGGTCTATATTAGAAAAAAAAAAGGGGGGGGGTCGAGAAATTGAAATGGAGAGAACGAAAGGGGAATAGGAAGTATACATTTAATGAAAGTAGAAATAAATAGAAAAGAATAGAAAAATAAGACAAAGCTAGAAAAATAAAGAGAGGATGAAAGAAAGAAAACAAAGAAGGCCGCCCAGATCCGCGCTGCATTCAGTCCTGGCATTATACTAGTGCGAAGCTTGCGTAATTTCTAAAATGCGATGGCGAGTGCAGAGCGCGTGCAACAGCTCTCACTTAGTTCTTTCTCGTCTGGGTGACGTAAGGTATGTTTTGAAATGTGAAATGTGGGGTTTAACGTCCCAAAACCACTATATGATTATGAGAGACGCCGTAGTGGAGGTCTCCAGAAATTTCGACTACCTGGGGTTCTTTAACGTGCACCCAAATCTGAGTACACGGACCTACACCATTTCCGCCTCCATCGGAAATGCAGCCGCCGCAGCCTGGATTCGAACCCGCGACCTGCAGGTCAGCAGCCGAGTACCTTAGCCACTAGACCACCGCGGCAGGGCAAGGTATGTTTTCAATAATTGTGTTTATTTTGTGTGTACGAACCCAAGAGGTGGCTCGCGACATGTTGCGTAGTTCTGAAGTACGTTTCTGGCTGCAAGGTCCCCACTTCTGTGGCACATAGAGAATTCGCGACATACTATGCGTTGTGACAATTTAACTGTGGAATAATTTAAGCGTTGCTACTTAAAGCTGGACAATGAAAACAATTTTTACTTTGTCCGACAGTTTCAAGGCTAACTTTACGGGCTAATCCCCGCCTTCCTCGCGACTCGGCTCTGTCGGACGGCGCAGACGCACAGAAATGTCGCCGCTCCTGCGCAATACTTAAAAAATTTGTGCAGCTATACGTATACCACAACGAAATCTCGATGTGCGATAAATTTTCTCCGGTGTAGAAAGCGACGCGTTTCGAGGGCCTCGTACGCGTTTTTTTTTTTTCATTTTCCTTTCCACTGCGTTACCACGGCAACCACCGCCGGGCTTCGCAATGACGCGGCATTCTTGCTAGCCACCGTGCCGTCTGCATCGCCATGACGTAGTGTCTGCTTCCAGAGATAGCCGCGGAGGCATGAGTGCTATGTAGGCTGTAGACGAGACAGTTTTCACAGTCGCCACAAGATGGGCACTTCTTTTTTCTCTGTTTGCCTAAAAAGAAAAAAAACTGGGCAAAAACTTTGCGCTGCGTCGGAGGAGCTTGAAAGGGCAACCGAACGTAACAGAACTTCGTACGCCTTCTCCGAGTGTTGCAGGTTGGCACTAAAGAATCGTATCTTGAAATGGCAAGGTACGTTTCTTCACTTTTATAGGGTTTTTTAGTAGTCACGGTAACGAATCCTGGCCGCGGCGGTCTCATTTAGATGGAGGCAACATGCCAGAAGCCAAATTTAAGATTAGGCGCACTTTAAAGAATCCCGGAGGCCGAAATTTCCATGACGTATCTCGTAATCATGCCGTAACATTGAGACGTGGCGTCACCCACTTATTATTACTATTATGTTGTTGTAGTTATTCTTGCTGTTGTTGTTTTGTAATCTCCACTTAATACTCAAGAGATACCTTTTACCACTTAGCAACATCAGGCGAAGTTTACAACTCCTCCGTTTTATGGAAGCATCACCAGTCGTGTTGAAATGTTGCTGGCTTACTCGATGCAGCTGAAGGATATATACGGAGAGCCACATGTGAAAAAATTTGGCAGATCCCACGTACCTGGGAAACGACGCTATGCGAAGCTTGCCGAGGGAAGGTGACCATGTTGCAATTCTTTTTTATTGGGCGACAGGTCATGAAATGACGCTAAGTATATGTACAAATGGTGCACGCACAGACATATGTTAAATAGTTAAATATGTTTATACGACCAGTTGTTTGCACTTGCGCAACGAACTCAACTGTAACATGCGTATGAGCAACACCAGAAGATATGAAGCGCGGATTCTCGCGAAGATGCTAGCCCTGGATTCACTGCTACATAAATCAACTTCAGCGCATGGCACCTAACCACAATTGACGTTAATCCGACGGGAAGGCTGTATAAAAAGAGTACATATGTAATGTTTATAAAATTGGGTAGGCAGCAGCACTGCAACCACTATTGACGTTTGACGAAGATTAATGTCTATTTCAAAAAAAACTAGGCGTAGCTCTGTGGTAGAATGCTTAGGTTCGATTCTGGCTGGGACCCTAAATTTATTCTTTCCATTCGTCGGGGGATGAACGCTGCCTATGTCAGCTTTTAACACTGACATTTATTCTATGCCTTCGTTGGGTCAACACTACAGATGTCGGGTATTGCTTAACGCTCGAGCGTTAATGTTGTCTATCTGTGTTCTCGTCGTTCCTGGGTAGACACTAATTGTCCATCACCTGTGGCACATACATATCCGCATACCAGCGGCACATAACCGCCCGTGCGTATGTGCCACTGTCTGGCGGGACGTGTTTGACGACGTATACGCGACGGGATTGTGACATTATTCGTGTCTTGACCAGCGCGTCATATTCGTCAAACCATGTTACCTTCCCATGCTAATTGTGGTTCACGCCAAGTTAAAGGCATGACCATGAGAGCAACCAAACGTAAGGGGCTAGATAGATAGATAGATAGATAGATAGATAGATAGATAGATAGATAGATAGATAGATAGATAGATAGATAGATAGATAGATAGATAGATAGATAGATAGATAGATAGATAGATAGATAGATAGATAGATAGATAGATAGATAGATAGATACGCTCAATGTCGCCGAAGTTCGCTAAGAAATGCTTCCCATTTAATAGTATTTTGTCTTTATAGTTTTTATTATGCGTAAGCTTGGCCGGTAAGAAACTCATAGACCGCAGCTGTTTTAGGTACAATTTGTATCGCACTGCATGCTATAAAGATGCGTTAAAGTCGACTTCCATTTTTCACAATATTTCTTGATATCGCCTTCGTGCACTTGGTTCCATGACGGCAACAGTCGAATGCGTACAAAATTTATCCGCTTTTATGGAACCGTTGCAGTAGTCGACAAACGTGAACAACGAAATTGGTGGTGACTGTGTGGGAAACCGCAGCGACCATAGGTGTGTGCACGGAGAGGCGGGAGGAGGAGGGGGAGAGGCAGCGTTGCGGCTACTTTCCCTCTCATCACCCCAGTCACATGAGAGGAGGAGGGGGGGGTGCAAAGTCTGCGCCATACGTTGACTTAATACGAAGGGAAGGGGCGCTCCGATGAATTTTCGCCTCCTCACCCTCCTGAAGAACCCTCTGCACGCCTATGGTAACGACTGCTAGCTTAAGTTGTTACAAAGAAGTGACGTAGTTGTTTCCTGCCGTATTTGGAGAAACTTTTTATGAAATGCTCTGAGGTGTCACTCATTGGTCATAATCATCATTTATTTTCCCTTAAGGGCCCCTGACGTTGTATTACATTAGGGGGGGGGGGGTCGAACAAGGATGCACAAAGGCAATTCCAGACCGAGAACATAAAGTAGGTTAAAATTCATGAATTGGAATTACAGGGCAATAATAAAAACAAAACTCGTTATACAACTAATAGCATGATTTAAAAAAAAACTAGAGAAAGGAAACTGTCTACACAGCAATTACGAGGGTATATGGTTGTAAAATGAGTTTCTAGTAAGGTTTTAAACTTCACAGTATTTCGTTCGTTGGCTATTGCATTTGGAAGCCGATTCCAATCCTCAATTGTTAACGGGAGGAAAGATTTGTGAAAAGCGTTGGTTGAACCTTTTAAATTTTAGACACTCAAAAGAATTGAAGAGACGGCGCGAAGTTCGAAATGGTTTACGCATCTTCGCTGGTACGGAGCGAAACGATCCAGACGAAGGGTATTTGAAACTGGCGCTAGCTTTCTCGCCTTCTTTTGCGAGACCCAAATAAGATGGCGTCACCATGCTGGTATAGTGAATTGTCTTTCTTTGCTGTAGCACGCTATCCAGGGACCCTCGTGTCACTGCAAGTGCCGATCTTGGAGCTTGTGCAAAGTTAAGGATAGTAACCTTGACGGTACCTTGAGGGCGCTACGTTTCCTCATAATGCGAGGAGCTTGCTATGTTCGTAGGTGTTCTGTGGCGTGACTTCTAAATGTTCCCGGAGAATATTTTTAAAAGTTGCTCAGGATATTTTTGATGCTGTTTTATAGTCATATTCGATGCTGTTTTATTCCATTTATTCGTCATAATGATGCCAAATTTACTTATATAAAGAAAGCATTACATTCTTACATTGGTGGCCAACTACCCTGTATCACGCTGACGTTATTATTTCTCCTACTGAAACTCTGTCCACGTTTTTCATTAAAATGTGCGATAAGCGTGCGTACGAGAGGTGCAGCCCCCCCCCCCCCCATTCATGTAACCTAATTAGGGGGAAGGTCCTGGGTCGCTAAGCCTACCAGATACATTGCATCTTCGCCTCAAGACCCCAGATATTTTTTTAGGAATGTACCGTCTATCTTTTAGCCAAGCCGCCACGCCTCACAACCTCTTCTCTCGGGCCGCCAGCCGAGAAAGGTCACGAACATCGCGCGTGTTATCAGCGTGACATGACATTCTTGATAGGAAAGTGGCGCGAACCGAGTTATATGGGCAGGCGCCTGCGCGGTGGTCGTTTGGGAGAAGATATAGATAAGGTTCGGACACTTGGGAGAGGAGTGTTAGACACTTGGAGAGGATCTGGAGGAGAGTGTCGGTACTGTATACTTACCTTTCCCCCTCCTTGAGGGTGGACCCCGAATGAAAGGGGCCCAGGGACACTTCTGCATTGTCAGCAAACGCAGCCGATCGGTAGTCAAAGATACGGGAAACACGCGCGACAAGCATCTTGGTGCAGCAAGCAGCCTGCAATTTTCAATCAGTTCTCAGTCAGCTACAAATTGATCCCCCTCCGTTCTACAAACGATGCCACATTCCCAAATGATCGCGCTGTATATCCAAATTCAATTAGCTGATTTGAGCCTCGCGAGCTACATAGCTAGCGTGGCCTCCGTGTGAGGCCGCCACGTGCTCGCGCGTGTTGGGCTGTTATGAACTTTTCGTTCGCCCATTTCTTCATTTTTTTTACAATCTTCTGCTAATTTGTTCACTGGTTTACACGTCATATCATGGTACTGACGTGAAATCGTGCGTGCAATTTATTGGGTAAATATGCAGGTGATTACAGATGGTCAATGCGAAACATTTTCACGGCAAAATGCGAAAAGAATTCTTTTTTTTTAATTTTCTCTTAATATACGCAACGTTTGCTACAGCCAGCGCAGGTCAATCACTTTCTTTTTCTCGTTGAAGGAAGTAAGGTTTCATAAAGTGCGTCTGTTTTATTAGGAATGAAGGGCCCACTAACGTGAGCACGCATTTTTAACGTGTTTATATACCAATCATAGGCAGCTTTCATGAACACTTCAGCGTTCTTTTTTATTAAACGCAACAGAAGCCACAAACACGATAGATGACGACTTTAATGAGGAGCTGGAAATCCACGCAAAGGCACATCCACAGTATGATGATTTGATGACGTGTTCCAAGGCAGACTAACATAATATGCAGTCTTTTTTCATACTATAGCACACTTTCTAAAGCAGTCGAGCTCTGCACTGATCACAAGCGTCCGCAGCACTCTACGCACGAAAGGGCCGGAGCCATTTCGTTGTTCTCGTAGTTCTATAAATAACTGATACTGCACGTAGCCTTTCGCTCAATCGATCGCGCCATACTGAGACGTTTCAGCGTCAAGAAAGGCTTCCTTGGATTATAAACGCTTGAGCAATCTTTTTTCTGGGGATGAAATGTAAGCGCCTGTCGGAATATCGGCAACGGGACTGATGATCAGATTGTCACACAAACATATGCTTGTGGCGCTAAATGACCTGCTAGTTATGTGCACTGACTAACGTGTACAAAGCTCCGCGATGACCGCGTCTCACAAGTCACATCAGTCCACCCTTGTTTACCGCTATCTTAATTTCATGTACTTCTGTACAAGGAATAATGACGGATGCAATCTTAAGAGACAAGAAGAAAACAGATTGGGTCAGCGTACATGCGGGTGTTGAGGACATCCTGATTAGCCTAAATCAAGAATAGGCAGGACATCTAGCGCGTAGGCAAAATAACCTTTGGTCATTAAGAGTAACAGACTGGATTTCAAGAGAAGGCAAGCGTACGAGAGCGAAGAAATTTAGTTAAACAGATGATGTTAAAAAGCTTGCGGGGATAAAGTAGCCGCATCAAGTACGGGACTGTGTTGATTGGCAAAGCACGGCATAAGACACGTGGGAGGAGGCGTTACCCTGCAGTGGGCGTGGTCGGGCTGATGGAGACTATGATGACGTAATGTCCTGCTCGTTAAAACGTTCTCGTGACAAATCAACACGCACTGTCTTTCGCATGACGCCCACTAAAACAAATCCTTGAGCACTCTTGCTACTCTTATGCGGAAAGTGGTTCCAGTCTTTGAGACGAACCTGCGTGACTTGAAGACTCTGGCATTTAACTACAGTTATAGAGAAGCAAGAAATAATGAATCGTTTTTTGTGACACGGCAGAGGAAGCAGTATTGATGGCGCCGCACTCCTTGCAATTTGTAAACGAGCTTCTGATGGGCGCGTTGGTGAATATCACGTGCTCTGGTGAGCGATGTCGTGAACGTGCCCGCTTATGGTGCCTTGTTCATCACGGCAGTTTCAGTTCATAGTCGAAGGTTCCACGCAAGCCCAGCTGTTGAAGTACGGTGGGCAGTCATCCATTTCTATAGTCACACATTTCCTAGTCGCACACATCTGCTCAACAGTTCAGCTTACTGTTAAAGCTGCTCCCGTTCAAACGTCTCTAAAAGCAGGTACACACGCGCGTAGCGACGCAGTAGCTCCGGGTCCTCTTCCTCCAATGGATTCGTGAAGTACTGACTCTTCCAAACTCTGCAAGAAGGGTGACTTTTTGGCACGAGAAGGTAATGTCTTTCGCTCGTCGCTTCCTTATTCTACCTCACCATTATGGCTAATGAATCATTAAGAAGCTTCCGCTACACTCCACAACAAAACCCGCGTACCACTTCGCAGCTTGTAAGAATCCATCATCGGGCTTTCCCGGAGGACAAAGCAATCCGTATCGTCGCACTACCAGTCCACGCCATGGCGTCGAACACGGAGCACTCCCGAAACAGGCGCGTCACTTTGTTGCCCAACCTGCAGCCATTTAACGTGCCTCACGTCCGTCAGAGAAGCTACGCCACAGGTCGGCACGCTGCGAAAGCGGAAAGCCCTGCGAGCGTCATCACAAGCAGAGCGAGAGAATGCCATTGGGCCCCACCCATCCGGCTCACGAACTTGCGTCCTTGTAATTGGCACTATACGTGTCCATGGCGAAGTCATACAAGGGATGTCACAAAGGGAGCCAAGACTTCCGTTCGGTCAGATCCGCTGGCGTTGTGACGCCTTCCTCCATACGTCATAGACGTGACGTCATAGGGCACTATCCTGCGGAAACACGAACGTCTTGCGAGCGTCATATCAGGGAGAGAGTAAGCGAATTACTTCGGGCCACATCCTTCTGGCTCGCGAACTGACGTCGTACAAACTCGCACTACGGGAGTGTAAACGTCATACGAGGTTCGTCACGAACGGAGTTGAGAGTTCCGCCATGTCAGATCCGCTTGCCTTCTGACGTCGTCTTCCCTCAAGTCGCGTCTGACTGGCGCATTGAGTGACGTCATAGAAGGGTATAAGGACGTCTTCACGGAGGAATTTAACGACTTTCATTAAGTCCGATCCGCTAGTGTCGTGACGTAATCATTGCGCGCACTCCGGGAACGGGAAAGTCCTCCTCGCGTCTTCGTACGAAGGCGGCGGAGTGGCCCCGGTGCCCTGCGTGAAGACGCCCTGCTGCGTGGCCGCCCATATGGTCCAGGGGACCTTGACGACGTCGTCGTACGAAGGAGGCTGCGCGGGACAGGCGTCCGTGCCTTCGGTGTCCTGCTCGAAGGCACCGTTGTGCCGCGACGCGGCGCTGGCGTTGCGCTGCTGTTGCCTGTTAGCCGGAGAGTCCGGGTCCTCGGTGTCGCTCTTGCGCGTCACGTAGGCGAAACCGAGCAGCAAGACAAGCAAGGCAGTGACCACGAGGGCCACCAGCAGGAAAGGGTTCACCGATTTCACTGCGTCTGCAAGCGTAAGAGATAAAGGCGAAACGGGGTTAGTTCAGTTCAGTTTATTTACCGTAAAGGCCTCCATTTCTCGGAGGGACTTAAGCTTCTACCGATAGGACAGACGACTTTTCAGAACGACATGCGCAAAAGTGAGCATTTTATACACAGATGAACTGAAAGAGTAGGCAAAGTAATGAGATGTACACCCTTTCAATTTTTACCAATATCGCGCCAACGTTCACCACTGGTTATGGTAACGCCAATATGGCGAGCAGTAACAAGACTCCCTATAGATGATGCTCATGCGCGGAGAGCATAGTCGCATGTGAGCGCCCTCTGCTAAGTTCATTGCTTAAAGATGTAAGCACGGTATCAGCCTTGCGTGAGCGATCATGTGTTCAGAAAGCTGGTGTGCGCTTATCTCGCTACGAGTTTCCGATATCAGAGAATAAACCGTATATATCGTCGGGTCTGCGTTCGCGCGACGTTATTAGCAAATAATATTTTAAGCGAGTATATTTCGTGCGCTGTATACACTGTACTGTAGCCTTTATAAATTGCGTGCGACCGCGAAAATCAATTCACTGTCACAAGATGCCAATTTTCTTTCTTATCTGGAGGAACTTCCGGACATGTCCACCATTAAGACATCAACTTAGTCACTGAACTATTCAGCTAGTTGCCGTTATCAACACAACGAAGTCATGCTTAGGCGCGTGACTTGTAGTTAACTGCACTTTATATTACAAGCTGCAAACAGTGCGTAGGGTGTGTCGTCCTACTGTGTCATATGGTCCAACGCGTTCGTAGCGGTTGCGCTTCTCGGCTTCTGACCAGAAGGTCGCGGGTTCGACCCTGGCCCGGTCGCATTTCGATGGAGGCGACATGTCAGAGGCCCGTGTGCTGGGCAATGGCAGTGCACCTCAAGCAATACCAGGTGTTGGAAACTTCCGCACAGGTTTTGTAACTTTTGAACCCAGCAATTACTGTTACAAATTTACAGAACCCCTCATAACGATATCGTGGTTTTGGGACGCAAACAAGCGGGCATTATTATTGTTTGCTTCGGCATACACCGGTCCATCTTCCTTATTTTTCGTAAGCCCCGCGCCTGAGAGTTACGATCGAAATGTTCTTTCGGCTGGACTGTCTCTTGCAGCAACGGAAGCGCGCGGTTTTCGAGATTTCAGCGGGATCATTTCACCATGCATGCTGCAGCCCTTATCGGTTGCTTGTTCCAAGACGCGCGACGAAAACCGCTCGTTAGCTATATATGCCGCGATGACGCATGCACCGCCTCGCGACAGCGCCTTTCTGCGGCTGCGAGGCGACTCATTTTATTGCGTTATCAGCTCGATACCGGACGTACAACACGGCGCTACCGGGCCGGACATACAGGCCCGTATTCACAAACCAACCTCAACCTTACCTCGAGTTTTCCGCATAGGTTTTAAGCCGTTATCGCGCTTGCTGAGCAAAGTATACGCTAGTATATACATGAACAAATCTCGTCGCTATATTTTACCGTGTTACCACTACTGTGCGCTTATAACGCACGTAGAGAGTACAGAAACTTGAGGAAAACGTGAGGAAAGGCCAAGGTTGGTTTGTGAATATTGGCCACAGTGTCCGATGCGCTTCAGTTCCTCGGTGCCGGTAACTTTCCGTTCATGGCAATAGGGACGTCATTGCTGCGTGCTTCTCGAAGGCGCCGTCAGTCACCATTCACCTAAAGGTATTTACGACATTGTACTGTAAGTGACCTGCTGTTACATATTGAGGAAGTCTTGATGACTGTACGGCAGCATACATCAGGCGCAACGCTGTGGAAACTATGCAAGAAGGTTTATCAGCAAAAGTGTAGGTACGCGCGTCTTGCGGTTGGATTTCGTCGTCGTAAACATGGCCGCCGCTGCTGACTCCGGCTGCGCGCTACCGGAACTAATCGCGGAGGCCGATACGAAGAGAGTGACGCTACGTGAACCGGAACACCCTCTTTACAACGGTATGACTAACGGGGTTTATTTCTAACTCCCAAACATCAACTCAGCCTAAAAGCTAGAACCACGGGTGGCACAATCGTTGACCTATTTCTTGGTGCGAACGAACTTTTTGCTAGGCGTCGCGCTAGATTTCACACCTTTGCAACTGATGTATACAAGAAATGAAATGCCCTCGTGTAGCGTGGCCGTTTTGAAAGTGATGCTCGGCCTAGACCTTTCAGCGAGAGCTCCGTGAATAATGATAAAAAAAAGCCGGGTTCTTTGCGGTTATGGCACTGGTGTGTAGTTTTGATAACTCCATGAAATGCCAAATGAACAAATCTCTCTTGAGCTTTTATTTGTGTAATTGCAATCTTGACACTGAGCCACCCGCCTGGGGCCGAGTTTTGGAGTGAAAAATTGTTTGTGTCACCTAATAACATTGGCGCACTGGAACAAATTACTTTTAACGCCGCCTGACAAATCACTTATTAGCTGAGAACAATACATCGTAGTCCAAACGCCACAAACTTGACTGAAACCACGCTGTCGTGTTTTAACTAGTAAGAAATCTTTAACAAGTTATAACTAGCATACAACAAATAATAGCTGCTGTTAACTATATTCAAAATTGATAACTGATCGAACGAGTATCGCATCAATTGCTTTCTTAATATTTTTCTGCTAATGTCAACGATGCAGCGATAAGGTTGAAGAAATTCTTACTTTCCGCGAAGTCGAATGGCTTTTTGGATTCGCAATAAACGTTTACATTTTCGCTGCAAACAACTTTTCGTAGCTGAAGCCACCTATGCAAATAATGTTATGACACCGGATACCACGGTGACAGCTGCCCTTTTGGACTAGCATTCAATAAGTGCTAATTGTAAACGCGCGCGTTTACAGCATACATGCTGTACCTTGCAGTGACTATTACTATGTGACTATTACTATTATAATTCAAAGTGACTATTACTATGTAAACCGCACATGTCGTGGCGCTTGAACGTGCCTGTTTCCCCCGAATCTGCCACAATTACCGTATCTAACTGAAATCAAATGCTGCTGCGAAGTTATTTTTAGTTGGCAAACATTCTTAAAATTGTTCGAGATGTAAAAAAACACATTTTTTTATATTACTGATACAGCAAGTGGAAATATACTAACGAGAAATTGGCATCTTCGTCGAGTTGGTGACCACGAACAGCGATGGCTCCTCGATGTCGTACCCCCTCGTGACGTACTCCACCACTTCTATGACGTACTGCGGCGGCTGCCGCGAGAGGTCACCGTGTTCGACTTCCGTCGGCGTCGGCTCACCGATCGTCATGCACGTCGTCCCATGCGCGGTCCACAGCAGCAGCAGGGAGGCCGCGACTGCAGGTGAAGCCATTGCCGTGCTTAGTGCGCTCATGGCTGCTTCTAGCTCGTGGAGATGTCTGCACCGAGGATACTGCGACGAACGAAAGAAGCGAGAAATGATTACCTTTATTGATCAGCTATCTTCAATTACCTTCATATAGCCAACAATAGTACATTAGCCGACCGCAGCCAAAAGAGGTGATAATATGCGAGTAATTGTTTCGTAGGCTCTATGCAGCGGCACGACAGGATCAAGGTATGAGGGCAGGCATACCCCCCCCCCCCAACCTTTATATGATAATTGGGGATGTCCTTCCCCCTTATCCCTGGTTCTTTCTATTGATCTGCTTCCTCCGCTTCACCAGGTGAAGTATTATGGGCGTCCCACAACGCCATACATTATGGAGTAATGAGGACGCTATAGACATTGACAACGTCGAAAACTGACCACGAAAGACTTACTATATTCTTACAGAACACCTTAGTCGAAAAAAGATACGCCAACGTAATATCAAATAATTTCCGCTGATTAGACAAATGGCCGGTAGGAGCTGCAGAGCTTTGATAATATAACGCGCCGCATCAGCTTACGCGCAATATCACAACGAAAAAAAACATGCATCTGCTACCAGCCCTGCGCATGCACTAAAGCTTCGATAACTCAAGCTTCCGGCGCGTCTCCTTCGCCTTATCGCTGCTCCGTTCTCCCTTTACGTACTTTTTGGCGCCAACACACGACGGATTGCGAAAGCTGTCGACACGAGCGTCTCGTAAAACACGGTACATTGTATCTTTCTTGCCGCGCACTGCGCAATTCAGTATGCGTTGTGTGGGACAGGAGCTTTGAAAGGCGAAATGCACTCGCAAGAAAGGTTATGTAAACAAAAAAATCGCGCAAAAAGTGATCAGGTTGTCGTCTACGTATATGTTGTGGGTAACAACCTGTGTCGAGCGCACGAGCTCATGGTATGGAACGGCCACCGGGCAGTAGAGCTTGGGCCTGAGGACAGTAAAGGCCACTTTTCATGCTCTTCCTCTGTCTGCTTTCCGAGGGCTTCAGCCGACCTTTGGCCCTGAGCTTACATTGTGTAGGGAGAACACTATTACCGTTTTACACGAGTTTCGTCGTATACAGGGCCGCGGATAACTCCTATCGCCGAAACGGGAACCTCAGAGATCGAGAGGCGTCTGTCACGACCTTTCCAGTAGGGAAAGGGCGAATGCGCCGTTTGGAGGCGGACTGGATTGAAATCACGACCCTCTTTTAACATACAACTCACGCGAGGCCGACCTGAATACTCTATAGTGGTCCAGGATCTTTTTCGACAGTGGTGACTATTCGGGACTGTCCAGTTGAATGTGCTGGAAAGTAAAAAACAAAGAAAGACTCCAGTGAGAAATCTTCACGAAATATGCAAACTACGAAGATTAAAGACCTACATGGAAGTTAATTAGACCTATATGTTCTAACGATATGGTATAATTAGAACAATATGGTCAGACCGGACACAACCCATATGTTCTAACGATATGATATAATTAGAACAATATGGTCAGACCGGACACAAGGGCAAGCGCAGTTCCCGGTATATGTGTTCGTTAGTTTCCGCAGTTTATACCCTTTGTGAAGGTGCACCGACTCGCCCGACATTAAGTCCTTCTAATCGATCGTACAAACTCACCTATGGTAAGCGCTACCGACGATTCGCGACGTCACCTCTTCTCATGCCGCCGCACAACCATGTGAACCCTATAGTTCAAAATTTCAGTGCCAATTCCTGCCTCACTGTACGCGCGTACAGGCACGCGCATTATTTTTAAATCGGTTCCTACTCTGGCTCCACCCGATTTCATTTTCCGAGCTAACGAACGCAGCTGCGGCCACGACCCGTTGCAGCTGTTGTATTCCGACCACGCGCACAACGACATGCGCATGTATATACGTCGTAGTGAACGTATACCCTGTTGCTAAGTTCACCACGAGTTGTAGTGACGCAAGGTGGAGGCGCGTAGTTATTGGTGACGTCACTGCCCGCCTTTCAAACCACTTGTCGCAGTGTGTAACCTTGAAACACTTTTTTTTTTGCTGCTTCATACGTGGGGTTTTCCTGCAGCTGCTGTTCTTACCGAACATATTTCCGCTCTTATTTCTTTTTTTTGTTTCATTCGTTTTAACGAGAATTTCGACATTTGCCCACCGTGTACAGAACGAATCCGAAATCTGATGGAATATGCGCGTGGGTGTTGGGTAACTCCACGACAGCCACGCAAGATGTGAGTTCACCGCGGGCTACTGAAACGATTTCCTGTAATTCCTGCATGGCGACATAAAACTCCATCAAGCACTTGTAATTGGGTTGCGCAGAAGAAACTGTTAGAGCGAACGGGCTGGGCGCACCTGTTGCGCCTCGAGTGTGGTTGCGTAAATCTTGAGGTGTACCCGATACGGCATGCGGATGGCAATTAAGGGGGACCGAATAGATCTGAGCTCTAGCATGGGATGGCCCATGCAGCTGCGTTGCTGTGGGAGATGTAATACATTTGCGACCTGTGGATGGCTGATTGTGCAACAAAAGTCTCTGGGTACATACGTTAGGCTCGAAGAGACAAGCACAGCTCGCAGATTTCTTCGAGATTAACTTTCGCGAATGACACGGCATGTAGTAATGCCAAGCGTCAATGTCTATCATGCGCAGCTGTTCTCTGCGCACACTGCCCTTTTACAAGATAATGTGCCCTTCAGTTGGGTTCAGACTGCGATTCTTGCAGACGCGAATAGTCGGAACATCAACAAGGTGCTTGATTGGGCTGGTCGGGGCTGCATGGTAGACGAACAAAGTGCTTAGCAGCGCAGACGACAGGAGGGGATAGAAGAGACCAGAACAGAGCGCTGAACTGTTCAGTGCTCTGTTCTCGTCTATTTTATCCCCTCCTGTCGTTTGTGCTGTTAAGCACTTTCTTCGTCTACCTAGTCAGAAAATCAGTCACTGCTGTTTGTTCTTGCCGCATGACCTCGCTCATAAAAATTCTCATTATTGAAAGCACAGTGACAACTGTATCGGATTCAGATCAATGTCCGCATTATTTAATATTCTATATATGTACTAACGACCTCACCAACGGTTCCAACTGCGCGGTCTGTTCTTCGTTTGTCGTAACCTCGGTTCTGCGATCATAGTCTAACAAATTTATGAAACCTTTATTGAGGACTTAGCTTGAACATGCGTGCTTGATTCAGAACCCTGACCAGTCGGAACTATCCGATAGGATTGAGTTGGTTCGCAACATGCTATAGATTTCAATTTTTAACTTGTCACATTACACCGCTATGACATTGAAACGAAACATAAGATAGAAACATGAAGCTAGCGTATGTGTCTGTATACACACACATACGCTAGCTTTATGCCCAGTGGCCACGTCTGGTCCAAGAAATCTGTAACTGGACTCTCTTCTTCTTGGCCACGGAATGTTGGCCATGGACTGTTATACTAAGCTGGTGTTACTCGCCAGCTCATGAACGTAATCAATCCAAAGTCACTGTTTCATCTCGTCGAAATACTCACTTCCAACTCATTCACCCCAAGGGCGGGAACTACAGGGGAGCTGCCCTCCTTCCTCCATCGTTGCGTCCCGCCGCGGTGGTCTAGTGGCTAAGGTACTCGGCTGCTGACCCGCAGGTCGCGGGTTCGAATCCCGGGTGCGGCGGCTGCATTTCCGATGGAGACGGAAATGTTGTAGGCCCGTGTACTCAGATTTGGGTGCACGTTAAAGAACCCCAGGTGGTCGAAATTTCCGGAGCCCTCCACAACGGCGTCTCTCGTAATCATCAGTGGTTTTGGGACGTTAAACCCCACATATCAATCATCAATTCCTCCATCGTTGCCGTATCTCACGCCCTAAGTATCAAGAAAACAGCGACCAACTATTGCCGCTTCTCACTGTGATACTCTTGAGGCCCGAGAGCATGTCAATGAATCGTTATTAAATATCTGTTCACGAAACAAGCAAGCATCTCAAACGCGTTTCATTAACACAACATCGTGTCACACTTACAACGTCAATAAAATAAAGCCTCCTTCAGCAATGCGGGAGGATTCTACAGAACTGATTTGCAATATTTTGCGCTTGTGTGGAATTCGCGTTTCCCTTCGCGCTGCCAATCGCTAGCGTGCTGGTTAGCTCAATTGGTAGAGCGACCACCCTCGAAAGGCGCTGGCTTCGAGTTCAGTTCCTAAACCCCGACGATTTTTTTTTCTTTCTGAGAAATCCGTATGGATTTCCTTCCGACTTTGTGCTACACACGAGCGGCTGTCAGTTGTCCCTTCCGTAACCCTTCCGCCACCATTCCGGATGCTTCAAAACTTATTTGCGTATTCTGAAATATAGTTTTTATTATTTATACGAGCACCTAGCAAAAGCCAAATGTCACTAGCAATCAACTTATGTAGACGGAAGCTATAAGTGCATATAGATGAACCTTCATACCTTTTTTTTTCTTTTTTTATTGCGAAAGCTGTTATGAGATCACAACACGGTTCACGTGTGCGCCGTGGTTGCCCGCCGCCACCGGTGTCTGTAGCCACTGTCACACGAAATAAGAAAAAAAAAGCTCAGTAAATAAACGACACCAGGGGTAAATGGGATTCGAACCCGGGTCCCTGCGTGCCAGCCCAAGATTCTACCGCTGAGCCACGCTGGTGCTTGGAACATCTTTGCAAACTGGTCTGAGGCAGACTTCATGTCGGCAATTACGATCAATGTGATTGAATTCACCACAAGACAAACTTTGTTTCACCTGTATTGCATCAGCCTATTCGATTCCGTGCCTGCACTTTTTATCTCCGCTTATTCTTTCGCTGTCGGTCATCAATTGCCGCGGGCTCTCCATTCACATTTCCTCGGTATACCACTCATGTTTCCCTTATCATTATCAACCGTTATCGATCGCCCGTTTCCCGTTTTACTTGACGCCTTCCGCCTAGTGATCGCTCTTATGCGCTAAGTCTTAATTTCGTCTTCCTATCTCTGCATAGACGTGTGCAGGCTTCCCCTCCGGGAGTGGGGGGCTGGGGGTAGTCTAAGGTTTGTAGCAGTGCCCCCTCCCTATCATGTCAATGTATAAGGTTGACCTAGTGAGTCATTCTCAGGAGTCGTGCGCAAGATACCGTGTGCTGATTGCCGCCAAGTGTATACGTTGGCGAAACAGGAAAGTTCAGCCGAACCTCAAGCAGCACAAGCGTGTTGTCACTAACAAGTCACATGACAAATGCTATTGTTGAGCATGCGCATAAACATAATCACGCCATTGACTGGGACAATGCCGCTGTCATTGTCAAGGAAAAGAACACGTCATCCCGTCGGCTCCAAAAATCTCTAATTATTCAATCAACGCCAGCTACAATCAATATAGGACTGCAAACGCAATTCCTGTTATCTACGCACGCTTGTTGCATCTCCCACTGGCTTTACAATTGACGACTACTAGCCTAGCTCAGTGAACCCTTATGCGGTTCCGAAGTTTCAGATCATCATAATACTTGGTCAGTGTCCGTGTTTCATTTCACTGGTAGTCAGCGCCGCCTGTAGCAACGATGGCGAACACCCTACCAAAATTTTTTGTATAAGAACCTCCCAGGGTCCTTTACTCATTTTCCCACGACGACTTCTATGCGAAAACGTTTTTTTTTCTTCAGTGTGGATGTATCCCTCTGAACGCTGCTGACGACGTGAAAGCAGCTCGACCTTGCCCTGGCTCCGCCGCGGCTATAGGGTACTTGGCTGCTGAGTCGCGGGATCGAATTGCATTTTCGATGTAGGTGAAAATGCTGTAGGCCCTTGGCTTAGATTTGGGGCCGTGAATCGGCCCTTGCGCCATAAACATCAACATCATCATAGATTTGGGTGCACGTTAAAGAACCCCGGGTGATCGAAATTTCCGGAGCCATCCACTACGGCGTCTCTCAGGTAATCATATGGTGGTTTTGGGACGTTAAACCCCGCATATCAATTGCCTTTGTCCTGCTCGCAGCATTAGATGCATTGCAACATTTTTTTTTATTCCCATCACCTGTTTTTGCACGGCCCCCTTGATTAAATCACCTTCGATCAGGCGACGACGACACATGATGACGTCGTCACGTTACGCCACGAGTTGCGACTTCGTGATTTCGCATTCAAGGGTCAACTCGTAAGCTGGTTGGTTCAACGTATTTCAGTGAAACCGCGCGAAAGACCAGGACGATACAGGCACATACACATATACGCAACACACGAGGCGCTGATTGGAGATACGATTTCGCAACTTTTCATGACGTCATCGGGTGACGATTTTTTTATCACTCGTGTTGATAAATTCGCTGATATCACTCGTGTTGATTCCGATGGTTTTCGCTTTATTCGAGGTTCTCTTTAACGCAGCAACCGTTCTATTACCGCGGCCACGGCGGTCGAATTTCGATGAAAGCGAAATGTAATAACATCTGCATATAATTACACGTAGGTACGTGTGTGATAGTGATCGCCAGTTTGTCGGAATCAACCAGGAATTTCCAACTTCGCCGTACTTCGTGATCATGCAGTGGTGTGGGCACGTTAGTACCCTTAATTTCAAAAACTCAGACTGATGGGTCCGTGGTCGCTTAGCGATTCTCATCTGTAGGCACGTGATTGCTGGAGTGGACGCCATGGGAAGACGAAATAGAAACGTGCATCTCTAAGTGCCGATCTCTCGCCGAGTAATGGGAAACGCTTACGCGCTCTCTGGCCAGCGAGTGTTGGCGAGGAGCCAGTCGTTCGAAGCCTTGACAAGGTCGAAAAGTGAAAGTCACAGGGGTCATTATCTGTCGCCAGCTTGTCTCGAGCGTGGCATCTACGCGCGTTCCTTCGAACGTGCGGAACTCGAATGGCGCAAAATGCGCGTTGCATCACATACCCCTTTTCAACGTGCATTTCAACACGTGCATTTCATATGACCTCGTATCAGGGGGGAATCCATAGATGAGAGAAGGGGGGGGGGGGCTGCGGTTAGGGCGATCACCTTCCCTCCCGAAGGCCTGTGGCGTCACCCTCCTCCTCTACCTCCGTTCAGTGCCTATTGCCCATTTATATCACCGCTTAAGACAAACACGAGGGACAAATTAACAGTATTTATATTGTGATGAAATCCCTTTTTGGTTTTACTAGCAACCGCCTCACCCCGACACGAATGAGTGGCTGGATCTGCCCCTTTCTCGTATGGCTGAATATACATTTTTTTAAAAATCTAGAACATATTGGTGGCCATTGCCGTACTATGCAACACATAACACTGAGTGAGTGAGTGAGTGATCAAAGGGTAATTATTTGGGCGCACGTTAAAGAACCCCAGGTGGTCGAAATTTCCGGAGCCCTCCACTACGGCGTCTCTCATAATCATAGAGTGGTTTTGGGACGTTAAACCCCACATATCAATCAATCAATCAATCAAAGGGTAATTCAGTGTTCTCGGGCTTCCCTAGCGTTTTAGTACAGTGTACTAGTACACTGTAGTTTTAGCAATGATTTTTCACTTTTTCTCTCGAAGCAGCACACGCAAAATAAGTTCACAAACAAACAAAAAAGAATTGACAGGAGAACCGCTGCACTCAAAACTAGATCTTTTTTAATGGGTTGTATATATAAATGCAGGCGTACCACGTGTAACAATGACTTTCATTGATGCGAAGTTATAACGGTGATCGGTGATCGACCGCAAAAAAAGAAAGAAAGAAAAGCTTCTCAATCGCTAAAAACAACTGATGCTATAGTGTAACGATCGCAGCGAGGAAAATTAGCCATGGCAGTCTTTCATTAAGTCCGATAAATTGTCCGCTAAAGCGTAATTGATCGATAGGTGGGGTTTAACGTCCCAAAACCACCATATGATTATGAGAGACGCCGTAGTGGAGGGCTCCGGAAATTTCGACCACCTGGAGTTCTTTAAGGTGCACCGAAATCTGAGCACACGGGCCTACAACATTTCCGCCTCCATCAGAAATTCAGCCGCCGCAGCCGGGATTCGAACCCGCGACCTGCGGGTCAGCAGTCGAGTACCTTAGCCACTACACCACCACGGCGGGGAGTCCACTAAAGCGTAACTGCTTGCCGTATACACAGTCATAATGAAAGTCCCTGTCAGCCAAGAAACCGATTACTTGCCAAACAGATGAAGTCGAGTTCGTCTGTTTGGTGGAAACGTGGTGGCCGCGTTCATATGATCACTATAATAGCGAGTCCAATCGAAATGAGAGAATCGGGGTCATGTTGACTCACACGATGCGCCCGGGTGGCTTGGCACGTATAAGGTCAGGTCGAGCTAAGCCGTTTCGGCATCAGATTCTATATGCGGTCGTGTAGAAGTAGCGAAGCTGCTGTGGTTAACGCTTTTCCGTTAGGAAACAACAGGTGGCGGGTATGTACGAGTCCCAGGGACAGTTTTGGGAGTATTATGGAATATGCAGAGACAAAGCAGGAAGATTTGTGGTGAAAAACGACGGGGAAAGTGGAACGAAAAGATTCTAGGGTAACAGCAAGTCCAGAGGAGGAAAGCCACAACTAAAGATCGTCAGTACAGACTACAGAGCCTATAGTATACGGGCTAATAAGGAGACTTGCCGCATCTCCTATGGCATGCTCGTGACAGCCATCCACCCTCCAGCGAGGTCATCGTATACCGACGGGCGAGGAGAAACACGGTAGAGAGGGAAAAAAAAAACACCACTCAAGGGGTGAGATATCAGCGTTAACTAAAGCGAAAGCCTGATTGAAATCAACTTGGAGACTCACCACTACTACGAACGCCCATGGAAAGACAGCCTCGACCCTGCTGCGGTGATCTAGTAGCTAAGGTACTCGGCTGCTGACCCGCACGTCGCGTGATCGAATCCCGGCTGCAGTGGCTGCATTTCCGATGGAGGCGGAAGTGTTGTAGGCCCGTGTGCTCAGATTTGGGTGCACGTTAAAGAACCCCAGGAGGTCGAAATTTCCGGAGCCCTCCACTACGGCGTCTCTGATAATCACGTATGGTGGTTTTGGGACGTTAAACCCCACATATCAATCATCGAGGAGTGCCTGGACGTTTAGTCGTATCGATTAGAGCGTCGGGTGACCACGTCAGTTGCACAAATTTGTGCGTCAACGGGCAATTGCACGAGGGTTGCGCTTGAGTATGTAAGGTTATATTACGCATTGATTTTATGCAGTATAAGATAGTGAGAAGGCTGTGCACCGAAGACCCGACGACGAACTTGACAATTTCCGCGATTGTAGCGTCACCTTTTGTATTCGCTTTTATCGAAGTTTTTACTTATTTGTGCCCATTACGCAACTCATAAGCGGCTTTACGCGGACGCGGACGCACATTTGTTAAAGTGCAGCGCTGCTATACGCTCAAGGACGCTGTTTCGATTCCCGACCACCGCGGTCGTGTTTGGCTGTCAAAGAAACGAAAGAAGCCGCAGGGTACTCAAATGTATACATATGTAGCTGCGCATTGAGGAAGCCCAGCCAGACAAAATTAATGCGGCATCCCGCACCACGGCGCGCATCGTAATCGTACCGTCGTTTTCGCGCGCAAAATCCCAGAACTTAAGTGGGACGTATTCGCTTTGACCTTGCAATGACGTCGGGGAATTCGATACGTGGCGACCCCGCCTGGTCTCGCTTCCGCGTTTCTTGTCTAGTCTTTATCCGGAACGATTGCGGATGCCGTTCGGACGATGTTGCAAGGCGCGCAGTGACCTTGAATGACGTCACGGTATCGCTACGGCGGTGACATTGACCGGCCCTGCTCGAACGTACGTGAAGGCGCGCGACCTACCGGAAGGCAGTTGCGCCAACGAGGAAAAAAGAAACAACAAAAGAAAAAAAGTTAAAGATTTGATAGCCGACTATATAGTTCCGGAGGCGATGTTGCCTCATCTGTCGGGGCGTTTCGACAGACTTGACGCGAAACCGGCGATCTTTTAGCCGAGCTTTCATGGTGACAGCCGTTTTTCGACACGTCGTTGGGATTGCGTGCGTTCGATCCGAGTGCATGGTAATCAGGCCTTTGTGCGCGAGCGTAGTAACTATTTACCAAGCCTCTTTGAAGCCGGGACATCATTAATGTCACGCGCTTGTAGTCACGCCACCTTTACTGAATTGTTTGACGTCCTGTAGGGGTAATTCATTCAGAAAAAACGTGCGTCCGTCCGCGCATGAGGTGAAGCGTTGTAGTCCATAAAGAATACATGGGGTCCTTGTGTAGGTATATCTGGCGACATCGTATGACTATAGACAATAACGGATGCTGTAAGTAATTGCGCGACACAGTTGGCCCAACTATTAACCATGTCATGTAATCGGCACACCAAAAAAAAAACAAAAACAAAAAAACAAACATCACACAGCGCAACAAGTAAGCTTACTATGTAGTCGGCCATCAAGTAACTCCACCACATACTGTGAGTGCGACATGTACCCGTACCGCATACAGCAACAGGCAATCATACAGTATACACAGCCGGTGCCACAAGTAACCACACCATATAGAGTCGGCGCAACCGGTAACCGTACACACAGTCAACGCAACAAGTAACCATTATCGTACAGTCAGTAAGGGCAGTAGGTTACTACGGTTGTCTCAATAAGTCACTATACCATATAAGCTAGTGTTCACCATAATTGATATTTAGTGTCAGCTAGTGCTGCGATGGGTAGGTTAAGTAATTGAAGTTTAAGCGCTATATGGCCACCACGTTCTAAAAGCGGTTACTGCTGCAACTTTTCGTTTGGTAAAACTGGGTTGTAAATCCGCCGTGACATTATAACTCAAGCTTGGAGTTCTTTTCAGCGAGCTGGCTAAAGTGTCTCGTTATTCCGCGCACGGAATACCTGTCAACGACTCCTTTCACCTTCGCTTGCTCATGGTTATAAGCGAAACGAATTCTGTTGCAACCCGAGCGGGGAACGCTTGCGAAGGGTATAGACTCGGCGAGAAATTACGCTCGCGAATAATTGAGGGCCCTTTTAAGCTGACAGCACAAGGCCTGCGCCCATTGAGCCGTGATGTCACGCACGAATCCCGACAGCCCGTCGTTTCGTGAAGCGGGACTCCGTCGACTCCTCGACGCGTTCGTCTCGTTTCGCGTACTCTACAAGCGTATAGAACTACCTGTATGAGTAGAA
Organism: Rhipicephalus annulatus; assembly: GCA_013436015.1. Classification (NCBI taxonomy): domain Eukaryota; kingdom Metazoa; phylum Arthropoda; class Arachnida; order Ixodida; family Ixodidae; genus Rhipicephalus; species Rhipicephalus annulatus. The sequence continues at coordinate 16,624 of WOVY01003200.1, read as the reverse complement.
CTACCGTATGTAGTATGAGTAGAGCTACCGTATGTAGTATGAGTAGAACTACCTGTATGAGTAGAACTACCGTATGTAGTATGAGTAGAACTACCTGTATGAGTAGAACTACCGTATGTAGTATGAGTAGAACTACCTGTATGAGTAGAACTACCGTATGTAGTATGAGTAGAACTACCTGTATGAGTAGAACTACCGTATGTAGTATGAGTAGAACTACCTGTATGAGTAGAACTACCGTATGTAGTATGAGTAGAACTACCTGTATGAGTAGAACTACCGTATGTAGTATGAGTAGAACTACCTGTATGAGTAGAACTACCGTATGTAGTATGAGTAGAACTACCTGTATGAGTAGAACTACCGTATGTAGTATGAGTAGAACTACCTGTATGAGTAGAACTACCGTATGTAGTATGAGTAGAACTACCTGTATGAGTAGAACTACCGTATGTAGCATGAGTAGAACTACCTGTATGAGTAGAACTACCGTATGTAGTATGAGTAGAACTACCTGTATGAGTAGAACTACCGTATGTAGTATGAGTAGAACTACCTGTATGAGTAGAACTACCGTATGTAGTATGAGTAGAACTACCTGTATGAGTAGAACTACCGTATGTAGTATGAGTAGAACTACCTGTATGAGTAGAACTACCGTATGTAGTATGAGTAGAACTACCTGTATGAGTAGAACTACCGTATGTAGTATGAGTAGAACTACCTGTATGAGTAGAACTACCGTATGTAGTATGAGTAGAACTACCTGTATGAGTAGAACTACCGTATGTAGTATGAGTAGAACTACCTGTATGAGTAGAACTACCGTATGTAGTATGAGTAGAACTACCTGTATGAGTAGAACTACCGTATGTAGCATGAGTAGAACTACCTGTATGAGTAGAACTACCGTATGTAGTATGAGTAGAACTACCTGTATGAGTAGAACTACCGTATGTAGTATGAGTAGAACTACCTGTATGAGTAGAACTACTGTATGTAGTATGAGTAGAACTACCTGTATGAGTAGAACTACCGTATGTAGTATGAGTAGAACTACCGTAGTAGTATGAGTAGAACTACCTGTATGAGCAGAACTACCGTATGTAGTATGAGTAGAACTACCTGTATGAGTAGAACTACCGTATGTAGTATGAGTAGAACTACCTGTATGAGTAGAACTACCGTATGTAGTATGAGTAGAACTACCTGTATGAGTAGAACTACCGTATGTAGTATGAGTAGAACTACCTGTATGAGTAGAACTACCGAATGTAGTATGAGTAGAACTACCTGTATGAGTAGAACTACCGTATGTAGTATGAGTAGAACTACCTGTATGAGTAGAACTACCGTATGTAGTATGAGTAGAACTACCGTAGTAGTATGAGTAGAACTACCTGTATGAGCAGAACTACCGTATGTAGTATGAGTAGAACTACCTGTATGAGTAGAACTACCGTAGTAGTATGAGTAGAACTACCTGTATGAGTAGAACTACCGTATGTAGTATGAGTAGAACTACCTGTATGAGTAGAACTACCGAATGTAGTATGAGTAGAACTACCGAATGTAGTATGAGTAGAACTACCTGTATGAGTAGAACTACCGTATGTAGTATGAGTAGAACTACCTGTATGAGTAGAACTACCGTATGTAGTATGAGTAGAACTACCGTAGTAGTATGAGTAGAGCTACCTGTATGAGTAGAACTACCGAATGTAGTATGAGTAGAACTAGCTGTATGAGTAGAACTACCGTATGTAGTATGAGTAGAACTACCGTAGTAGTATGAGTAGAACTACCTGCATGAGCAGAACTACCGTATGTAGTATGAGTAGAACTACCGTATGTAGTATGAGTAGAACTACCGTAGTAGTATGAGTAGAACTACCGTAGTAGTATGAGTAGAACTACCGTAGTAGTATGAGTAGAACTACCGTAGTAGTATGAGTAGAACTACCTGTATGAGTAGAACTACCGTATGTAGTATGAGTAGAACTACCTGTATGAGTAGAACTACCGTATGTAGTATGAGTAGAACTACCTGTATGAGTAGAACTACCGTATGTAGTATGAGTAGAACTACCTGTATGAGTAGAACTACCGTATGTAGTATGAGTAGAACTACCGTATGTAGTATGAGTAGAACTACCGTATGTAGTATGAGTAGAACTACCGCAGTAGTATGAGTAGAACTACCTGTATGTGTAGAACTACCGTATGTAGTATTATGTGCGCAGTATGGAGGGTATGCTTGTGAACGAGGCTAAATGTGGTTTGCCTTTTAGTCTGCCTGCATCAGGAGGTGAACTCCGCCGGAGAATATGTAGTTTGAGCGAAGCACGTATCATTTATTGTCATGTTAATACTATTGTAATATTACTTGCTAACTGTTGATTAGCATTGGCTGTCGAGGCAACTGAAGGTAGAGGTAATAAATGGCAGCTCTACCTCTGCATAAGGTGCACCATATGCTCCATACCGCGTATTATATACCCGGCCTTCCTTATCTGATAGTAACGTACGCATGCATATACTATCTATCTATCTATCTATCTATCTATCTATCTATCTATCTATCTATCTATCTATCTATCTATCTATCTATCTATCTATCTATCTATCTATCTATCTATCTGTCTGTCTGTCTGTCTGTCTGTCTGTCTGTCTGTCTGTCTGTCTGTCTGTCTGTCTGTCTGTGTCTGTGTCTCTATGTCTGTCTGTGTCTCTGTCTATGTCTCTATGTCTGTCTCTGTCTATGTCTCCATGTCTGTCTCTGTCTATGTCTGTCTCTGTCTATGTCTGTCTCTGTCTATGTCTATGTCTCTCACACACACACACGTACACACTGTCTTTTGGCTCACTTTACACCCTCCCCTATAACAAAAGGAGGTTTATTGTATAATATCTTAAATATGACTTTTTTACTTTCTGCTACAGCTAACAAAATGAGAAAATTACTGATTTTCGGATATTCTTTTTTTATTTTGTTATTTCCGAAATCCCGTGACATCTGTGGTTACAAATGCGCCAGATCTGCCACTACTGAAGCGTTAAATCGCTTTCAGGGTGGGCTTTTACAAGCAGGGGATATATTCTCGTTGGCTGTTAAAGTCGAGACTAGAAGTGCGCACAATTTCAGACTACTGGTGAATCAACTCATTCGCTGCTCCAAATTATATAAATTTGGCAGTTTGAAGCCCCCTCCTATACCAAGACTCTCTTAAAACGATTTATCCGACATCATGTACCCCATCAGACACAGGAGAGAAAGAGAGGGTGAGAATTTATTAGAAGGTAGAGAGGTCGGCCTGATCTGCGTTCTTGCCTGCTACTCCACACAGGCGATAAAGGAAGAGGAAAAGAAAGAGGGATGAAGGACCATGATGGGGGAAAAGGTGGTGTGTATGTACAGCAGCCACTTAGCATAGCACCCTACAGCTTATTATCTAGCCCAGTGCTTTTGATAAAGTCTAAAACAGCCCTTGTAGCAGTTTTTGGCACTGTTTGGTAGCACATTGCTCCTCTCGGAGACACCGCATATAGATGGCATAGCGCCTGCCAACCGCAACAGCGGTTTGATGATCTTCGTTATCGCCTTATCGGCATCACAATGGAACAATAGATGACGTCAAGGCTACTTTAACAACTCTGATACCCCAGTCACACGGGCACCCGTGAACTCCCTCGTCCTTACGAAAAGGGAGATGCGCGGTCCGTGTCACACGGCCACTCTTACGCAAACGATGGGTAAACGGTGCATTTAGCAAAGGACGTTCAACGATCTCCCTTTGCAGTGGAACGTGGTACTCTCGTCCCCAAGTATCAGGAGGTCAGCAAAAGATTTCGAGCACTAAATTGTCGCAGTGAGAAGAATAACACATTTTGGCAGTATTAAATGTTCTTTTGTTGCAGTACTAATTCAAAACGTGTTTCTTTACATTTATACACACGCCGGCCAGGGTGCAGCTACTCTCCACACCGATGCCCCTCACTCCGTGCCTTTCGACTCGCAAGTCGGGCCAGGCGCTACCATTTCAAGATATTTCGTTTGTGCGTGCGGTTGTTGCCATCGCCGTGTATGTGTTTGCCCGTGAGAGGAACGACAAACAGCTCTGCATGATCGTCGCCTGCTCCGACGACTGCAGGAATGGGTAATGGGACCCCTCGGACCTAATTAACGTACGGGCTACAAAAACAGCTAGTCGTCGAGCACGGCGCAATTGTAAACAAACACTATATATAGCGCTATAGGCACGAGTTGGCCAGCGTCGCTGCCAGCATCCTTACATTTAACGAGTGCGTTTTCCTTTTGAAATAGTTTTATTGCTTTGTTATTTTCAGCCCTTCTTATTATTGTGTTTATGTAAAAACCGCATAACGAAGATAAACACACACACGCGCGCGCGCACACACACGCGCGCGCACACACACGCACACACGCACACACACGCACACACACACACACACACACACACACACACACACACACGCACGCACGCACACAACAGACCTGTGCGGAAGGCGCAGCACAGTCACAGCGAAAGCTTGAAGAGCGGCCTTTCAGAGCCTTTTCCAAACACTACTGGGTAACTATTGCAAGCGCATTTGCTTGATACCCACTAACGAAAGAAAGTTGGGAGCTATTTAAACAGAAAAACAACCGTTTGGCTACTCTATCATTGCAAAGGCATAACAGTGCTAAAACGGACAAGGACTATATATAAGAAACGGACGAGGACACTTGCGCTGACTCGCAACTAAAGAAATATATTGTAAGGCGCAAGCACACGTGTATAAAAGAGCCAACCTAGTGACGTGACACACCATAGCCTCTGCGCAGAAGAGCAAGCAGGATATACAAAAAAATCACAGCATATCCACGAGGTGAATGATGACGAGTGGGACAAAGCGGATGGACGGCTGGACGGACAGAAAGAATGACGCACGTACGCACGGATGGACGGATGAATACGCAGAAGCACGGACGGACGCATGTATGTTCGCATTAGAAATAAACAAAAAACGTGCTGACAGCCTGAAGGTATTAACGCTTACCCGCCACTTCATATTATAAACAGCCACTTTAAATTACGAGGTTGTACAATCCTAAGTGTCTCAACGTTTACCAAAATGGGTTGGCCACATCTTTTTGGCTCCCGAAGCGTTTTCATGAAGTTAGGAGTTCACTGCTGTATACATAGACTGCGGCTGGGTATTGCATATACACAACTATACGTTTGCGAGATTGCACAGGATCAGAACCCTTAACTCAAGTGTATTTCACGCGTCAGAGACTATACATCACATCCTGTGCTTGTGCCCTCAATACGCGACCAAAAGATAGTCACTTAGGTGCCTCGCAGCCTCGTAAGGAGTGTCCACCCTTCTTGCGCTTGGGAACGCGTAGATCCCACCAAACGCAGCCTGAAGTGTTTGCTAAGCTCTCTGCGGAACAGGTTTGGAGTATGTGCTTATGCAGCTAATGTTGAGATACTTCAACGTGCGTCCTACTCCACACGGGACAGGGTGTGCAGCGACTCATTGTGCTATATATCATCGTGCATCTCTCCTTCACTCCCTTTACCGCCGTGAGTAGCCGCAGGCTAGAAACCCAGTTTCCCTGCCAACATCTCCTTCTTGACACTAATCACAAAACTGCTTCCTAGTCTTCGGTGTTCACCACTTAATTCAGTAACGCTTGATGTTCACTACCTTCGGCGTTCACCATGAGTGAGGTTCTCCATACGCGAGATGTTTACTAAGCATTACTCTCACCATGTCTGATGAGGTTCATTGATCACGAAGTTCGACGCTCGCTGAGCCTTACCGAACAAAAGGCTTGAATAAGGATGCCAAAATGCCACTCCCGCTTTTTTTTCCCCTCGTACTGCCCGTCACTTCAATCAAGGTCACTTCAAGGGCAACTTCAGCATAAGTCTCTCCGTCTCTCTATACCAGGGTTTGGTCGGATGCTCGAAAACAGTCGTTGATTGTTGCCCGCTGAATCGAGCGAATCGACCCGCAGCCATGCATGCGCAACAACAGTACGTTGTCGCTTCCCATGCGCCCGGATGTCCGTTTATCGGGGACGCGAAATGTACCATTGTTCGACGGCAATACTTGAGGTTCGCGTTTGTATTGTCCCGTTAATACATGCATGAAAGCACACGGCAGACAAAGAGAGAATATCAGAAAAGTAGGGAGGTTAACTAGACTAAGTCCAGTTTGCTACATCACACGGGGGGAGAAGAAAATGAGGAAGTAAAAGAAAGGGAGAGCTAAAGAGCAGATACCCATTGCACGTAACACACGCACACGGCACATAACACACATCGCAGGCCCTTCGAGTGAGATATGACCTTGTGCGGATGTAATCAAACTTGTCTACAGCGCCATGCCCGCCTCTTCCAGCTGCCGTTGTTTCATAAATGTGTCAAAACAGACGCCGTAATAATACCAAACATGGTCATACTACGCGCTACGCCCTTGTGCTATAATTTAAGCATCGAAGAAAGCTTCTAACTAAAACGTGAGGTAGAAGCAACGGCCAACAACAGTGTCGATATCCACGCGCCCCGCTGCCCTATCTGTGCAATCACTGTTTGTCGGTTGCCTCGTTAGTCGTTGTTTTATTTCATTTCATGTTTGCCACTGCATTCTTTGTCCGTACTCTTAATATTGTTGTGGTGTGTGAAATTGTGTTCATTTAGCAAAAAAAGTGGGGATTATTGAGCACGAAGGTTCGGTTCGCGTCCCGCGCACCGCCGCTGCACTAAGAAGGGCGTGAAATTTAGGACTATGCCGTGTACCTAAATCGAGATGCACGTTATTAAACACTCCCAGCTGTTCAAACTTTTTCGCGGACTTGCACACAGTATACGACGTGCCTTTTGACCACATCGCGTTTCGGCGCGTAAATCACCGATACTTTACAGAGCTGAGATTTAGAACGTCAGTTAACAGAAGGAGTGGGACGACATATGGACCAAAGTATATATGCTCGTCGCAATTCTTCCTTGAAGGGCTTCGAGGGAGCGTTCACCGCTTCGAAAGCTGCGTCAGACTTTTCTCGCAAAACAAAAAGGCTCAGCTCAAACCCCATAAATAGAAACGCTTAGCTTACGCCTCGACGTTTGTACTTTCCTGGCGCACACCCATCTCTCCCTTCTTGGCTTTGTTTCACTACGGTGTCGTTACTCGTTTGTCCTAATCAGCAGCTGAGAAGGCGCGCTCTTTTTCCAAGTGAAAAAAAAAAACAACCTGTCTCCCAGACACTGCAAAAAGCACAGGGACGTGTTACCCCATACCTGCAAACGACGCGATTGCCTCACACAGCACAGTATACTGCAGTGTCCTTTGAAACAAGGACGTCGTGTTTCAAGAGTCGCAAACGCAGACGGAGACATCCGTCGCTGTGAGAAAGTGATGTCTTTCCTTTTCCAACACGCGGTATATGCGAGAAACGCTCTGAAAGACAATCTGAATTTACCTAGGTGTTATAAAATATACGACGAAATAGTAATAGAATCCAGTGGAACTAAAACATGGAAATATTTCATCCCTATAATTTAAAACCTCACCCAACTTTATGCAGTCTAGTAAATACTTTTCACTGCAAAGAAAGATAACTAACAAAGCTGTATTCATTACCTATGGGTGTAAGTTATTAAAAACCTTGTTTATTTTGATTATAACGTTTATTTGAATTATGATGTACCCAGGATATTTAACGAATCTATACTGACTACGTAGCTGCAACTTATTGAAAAGTTGTGTATATGATGGATATAATGCTTGTCTTAATTATTATGTTATTGAATGCCGTTCTTTTTAAACTCTGCGATTGACCTGTGTTTGATTTTTAATACTGTACCGGAAACTATCCTTCTATGACTATCGGTCCAGAAAATTGCGTGTGCGTGTGCGTGTGTGTGTGTGTGTGTGTGTGTGTGTGTGTGTGTGTGTGTGTGTGTGTGTGTGTGTGTGTGTGTGTGTGTGTGTGAAAAATAAAGCCCTTCAGTTCAATAAGTAAAAAAAAAGGTGGCTAAGATGTCCTGCTTGAAGTGGCTGTGCTAAATACAACTTTAAATACAACTTTTCAGAAATTTCCAGTAAGCGAACGTTGCGTGATAGGAAATTATACATTTAAACGTTTTTGACGTCCTGCTCGCAGATTGATTGATTGATTGATTGATATGTGGGGTTTAACGTCCCAAAACCACCATATGATTATGAGAGACGCCGTAGTGGAGGGCTCCGGAAATTTCGACCACCTGGAGCTCTTTAATGTGCACCCAAATCTGAGCACACGGGCCTACAATATTTCCGCCTCCATCGGAAATGCAGCCGCCGCAGCCGGGATACGAACCCGCGACCTGCGGTTCAGCAGTAGAGTACCTTAGCCACTAGCATCCTGCTCGCAGATTTCGGCTCGAAAGTTAAATAAAAATTAAGCGTCAACCTTGTTTTTCCCCGCTGATAATGAGCTTATATGATGGTGAAACATATGGCGTTAGAGTTCCCAGGATGAAATGTGTCAATCTAAACCGAGACATTCTCTCTTTAGTGCCCCTTTAAAGAGAGGTCGAGGGTTCGGTTCCCACATTGCGCGAAAGGAAACGTGTAATGGCGCCTGTCCCGATTCAGGCACACGTGTTTCCTTTGCTGCTATTTGACGTTGTTTACGCGTCGCTTACGTTACTGGTCGATCGTGAGTCGGCATGTTCGCAATGCGGACATGTTTAACGAAGTCCTCTGTGCGCGTGACATCACGCGACTCGATCGTGTCGCGTCTAAACACTCGAGAACATAGAACTGAAAAAGAACGCACGCATGTGCACACACGCAGCTGCCGGCTTACAAAGTTGCGTATGTGATGGGCTTGTGTGCCTCTCCCGTCGTCACGATGTGCCATGTACTCACGCGGTTCGTCATAAAAAGGATATGAGCCACAATGTGTAAATCTAGTGCGGCACGCGTTACCGAAAAAAATAACTAAATACGTTATTCGCTACTCTAGCAAAAAAAATGCAGCATATCCATGGAGTGAATGATGATGAGTAGGGCGAAGCTGCTTCGAAGGGTTTTATCGGGAAACCGTGAATCATCCACTGGCCGCGTCCGTTCGTCTCCTGTCTATTTGACGCACGCACGGACGGACGGATGGATGCATGGGCGGATGCACAAATAGACAGATAGACGGACGCACGGATGGACGCATGGACTAACGCAGGAACGGGTGGACGGACGGATGCAGGAACGGGTTGACGCACGCACGGACGGACGCATGAATGGACAAAAGCAAGAACGAACGGACGGAAGTGCGGACGGACTGACGGACGCTTCGCCCCACTCATCATCACTCACTCCATGGATATGCTGTGATTTTCATTTATCGCACAAGTAACGTCCTCTAGCCTCGTACCATTTGCATTTTTCAGCGTGTATACATTTTGTTATATGTACATGTACCGCCCTCTACGGCCGGTTCCAGAACTAACAAGACGTGGCTACATACGATTACAACGGGACGCTCAACCCACGCCTTGAAGAGCTTCGCCCCAAAAAGAAAAAAAAAAGTAACGCGTTATTGATAACGGTGTCACATGCAAAGCGTTACCGACATCACTGAGTAAAGGCCGCTACCAGCCACCGGTCTACTGAAAACGAAGGAGGCAACGGTCAGCCCAACAGATTGCCGGCTACGTTAGTGGATCAGAAAGACCCTTCCATGCAGACCGCAGAGAAATTCCAATAATGGTCACCAGTCCACTGGTATAATAATAAATTGTTGGGGTTTAACGTGCGAAAACCACCATATGATCATTGGAGACGCCGTAGTGGGGGGCTCCGGAAATTTCGACCACCTAGGGTTCCTTAACGCGCACACAAATCTGGGCACTAGTGCGTACAGCATTTTCGCCTTCATCGAAAATGCAGCCGCAGCAGCCGGAATTCGATCCCGCGACCTGCGAATAAGCAGCCGAGTGTCTCAAGCCAGTATATCATCGTGGCGGCTCACGGGTCCACTGAGGAGGCAACAGTCAGCCCAACAAATAGGGCAGAAACACACTTCCCTACGTGCTGTATAGGGAACTGAAACCGGACGTTTTTGGAAGAAGTATAGAAGAGCCTAGTGCCTCAACAACATCTCACCCAAAACACTGCACACTTCACCTCTCCCCTGGTTTCCCGTTCGTGGCACTGAAACACAATCAATTCCCTATATATTTCGCCCCTCCACAGTTTTCTTTTTTGTGTGTGCGTGCCCAGCGATTATGATTATATATGAAGGTGCAGATGTTGCGGATATTTTTACCTGTACAGGATTTTTATCCCGGCGGAACAACGAAAAAAAAAATCAGCTGCTTGAAGAAAAACTTGGTCCAACCGGATGCTGAACTTGATCGAACTTGTTCAAACTGGATGCTTAAACGAAAAAAAAGTACTATAAAATCCCGCACATACCATGTGCGGCGGCAAAACTTTGTCTATCTGCTCGTAGCGAATCGAGATAGCATTTGGTAATTGAAGAACATGCACGGGAATGGAAAGAAAAAAAAAAGGAGAGCGATTACTCAGAGTGAGTGGCATTCAATACAGCGGCCGTTGTCGAGGGCTAGCGGCGACTCATCACCGATAAGCGAAATTGGACACGAAGCGAAGCTCGGCGTCTGTATACGTTTTGATTGCGGCCGCATGGCTCAACACGTTTGTGTAACAGCCGTGGCTTCCTATATAGTTTGGTATTTTAACGTTTAGTTGTCTCGGCTTGCCTTGTTATCTGGTGTTTACCGAGACGCCTTATCGAAAAGCTCGCCTTTAGGGCGCAGTGTGGGTCTGTCTTTACTAAGGGCAGGTTTTGCCCTACCTTGTCTTCCCAGAACTCTCCACGGGTAGGGACGATGTTCCCGTATATTCACATGTTTAAAGCCAAATCATTGTGCGCGAAAAAAAATCGAAGACAGATTAAGAACCAAGAATTCGAGAGGATGGCGCATCACCCACAAACGAACTTTTATTAGACATAACAACATTAAAGAACAGAACCAATCACGCATGCGTAGTCGAACAAGGGGCCTAACAGCCCCCAGAACCAGGGCGAAGATAACAACATCGTAAAACTATGTTCACTTATCAGTAAAGTCACACTTCTTATCCTGTAACGCGATGGATTGTTTGTTTCACTATGCTGACGTAATTCTGACTCACTATGCTGTTATCTTTGTCCTGGTTCAGAGGGCAGTTAGGGCTCCTGTTCGACTACGTGTGTGCAGTTGGTCCTGTAGTGCGTGAAAATGGTTCTGTATAGTGCATTTTTAATCGCATCTGTTCAATATTCAGTTGCGAGTTAAAAACTGTTCGGTCAGTCTGTTCAATTCTTAATTTTCGTGTCTTTGTTTTTTTTTCGTGCGTTTTAAAAGCTTTTGCTTTTACACTTGGGTGTTCACCAACTAGCCAGTTTCGTCGTCTTGTTACGATGTTCACGTATGATTCGAGGTTTATGCAAATTTCAGCGTTTCGTGCTGTCTTGTCTATGATCGAGCGCCTCAACCCATATTGCTACCTACGAATGTCCCCGCAAGTAGTCTCTATAACCCATACTATCCCTTTACTAACGTACTGTTTTTTACAAGTCGTAATGTTTTCTGCAAATACAAGTGTTTCTTTCTCTAATTACGGCAAATGATTGTGTTTCTCTCAACCATTCATGCAAACAACAGCTCTGCGTACAAGTATGTCTAGAAAACACAGGCTTCTAAAACATTTCTTCAAGCTATTTCCTACAAGTACCCATTCAAACCACAGTGCTCTGTACACGAATTTCTTTAGACAAAGTATAGTACGAGTACTCTTACAAATCAGTTTTCTGTAAGCATTCATACAAATCCTATTGTCTCATACAAGCATCTATATCACCCATAAGTTTTCTAAGTATTCTTTCAAGCCATAGCATTTCCTACAAGTATTCATACAATCCAAAGTGTCCCATACAAGCATCTCTACAAGCCACAGATTTCCTATTCAAGCATTCTTACAGGTCACAGTGTTTTGAAGTTTTCTCACAAGCCACAGTACTTGCAGAAACACTTGTGTGCTTTGTGTCATTACACCCCATCGTTCGGTCACACGCAGTTTAGCAATAAAGGTCTCTTAGTGTAGCCCTTATCTCAAGGTAAATAGCAAGGACGCGGAGAAACAATGCCCGAGTGGTATCGGCAAGCGGATATGTCGTTCACCCCGAACATGTAGCCAACTCAGCGCTGTATTGGTTCATTTACCTGAATCCCCCAAACAGGCAATCGCAGTTATTCTCGTCCCTCTTCATCTCGCTCAAGAAAATGCGTATCGTAAAGCCTAGTTAACCCACAAGGTTATCGTTTTAGGACGCGAGAATATGCATATGACAGAAAAAAAACACAATGCAGAGTGTTTTTTTTAAAATAAAATACGCATTATTGATGCAGGGCAAAGCAGCCTATTCAACGTGCCTGTGCTATGTTTTGCTACTGTCGAAATGGTACATTTTCAGAATGTCTAACCAAGGTATCTACACCCTTCCCCCACTTTTTTTTTTGAAGGAACGGAGTCTTTCTCCTTGCATACTCTGCACATGGAAATCCCATGTGAAGCAACGCGCATTCGGGCATGTCCACAAAACATGCAGTTACAATTCTTGCAAGAGAAAAATATAGTTTGAAATATTATTCTGGCGTAGTTAATATATGTCTGCTGTGTCTCAACCATATTTTAGCACAGCGCAGAAAGATGCAAGGGCGGCTCGTAATTTCCTGCTCAATTGGTAGCTTTAGCAGTTCACATATTCAGTTTCACAAAAAGTTTCAAAACTTTTGTATTGTGCTTTTTCCTATACCACTAGAACGCGGTACATAAGAGATGCGCGCCCTTAATAGCGGAATTTCTCTTAAATGTCGGTTCTGCTTACAAACGAAAACCGTAAGATAGCAAGCTTGTATAACTCACGTGTATCTGTGGTCCTCGCGCCCAAGCTTGGCTTTCTAACGTCGTTTTGCACGGAAGACACACATGTGGGAATGGTGTATTTGTCCCGGAGGTTTTTTTCTCGTCAAATTGAAGAGGAACCGATGGCTCAACGGGATATGCGCATCCGAACTTCGTCGATGGTGTTAGCGACGGTGATTTCCTGTTGCTGGCGAAACTTCCCAAAGTGGCGTCCTGTTGGGCACTCACGAAGCGCTTGCAAATTCACTCTCTTCCTTGTCTCTTCTTTAGCGGAGAACACAACTGTGGGTGGCTCGAACTGACTCGTATGCTTACCGAGTGAAAAGCGTCATACACCACGCCGTACTGTGGTCACCATCATGACGAGAACTCGGACCGGGTGAAATTAGTCGACTTGAAACTCCGAACTTTCAATCTTCCCGAAATCTGGAAGGCACACAGTCGTCTGCCTTGGGCTTTCAACGAGTCGAAGCAGCACGGCAGCTCCAGAAGAACAGAGATGGAAAATTGCTTACTGACAGTCCGGTGTAGCTTGACATGTGAGAAGCAGCGAATCCTTTACAATCAGGCGACGGGTACAGGGAGTGGCACATCGGAGATGTCTTGAAGCTTCAACCAAAAAAGGAGCGTTGATTTCCTGTCCCGCTGTTCACGTATCCTTGCGTCAAGGAATTCCGTCACGAGTCGTTTTTTTTTTTAATATATAAACACGATGTCACCTGGTGATGTCCTCACCTCGTTGTTTCCGGACACCTCAGGGCTACTGCGTCACCGGTGGTCCCTGTAGCCGAAATCGACGTTCATTCTTGAATAACCCGAAGACAGGAACCGGTGTGCTGCACAAACGTATGCGATCTTGTCCTACACAGCTACAAGCGTTTCTTTAGGTAGGCGGTAGAAAAAGTCACGTGTGCCGACGTCCACTTCGCAAGCACTTAGACGATCGGGCTCCGCGCTACTGGGTCTCTGGTCAGTAGATGATACTGGTGATGCTGCTGGTCAGTAGATGATATCCGAATCACCCGTTTGAATGAGGTTTCCTTTTTCGACCGGATTTGTTGCGCTCCGAAACTGTATGACGCCACTTTTTCAGCTTTGCGAGTGCGGTGGGCGCTCACGAATCTCGACACAACTCCCTGCCCGGATCGTAAAGCCACAAACTCCGAAGTTCGCGTCGTCAGCGCTTCGCACGACCTCCGCTGCCTCCTCCGTCGAAGTTTTGTACCGTACGCGGGAAAGATCTCCGAAGGAAGCCGCAACTGCGCCGGCCATGTAGTAGTATCGTAATCCTTCGGGGGAAGCCTCTGTGAGCGTCTCCGTTTTCTCGAAGGCGCGCACGCGGGTTCTCCTTCTCGCAGCCCGAGGTCGCTTCGCGCAGCGCGGGAGGAAGTGTAACTGGCGGCTCACTAGACTCGCCCGACGTGGATAAGATATATAACTTAGCGGCTTTCCCGCCTCCTCTCCTGATCCTCCTCCTCCCTCCCTGCTGCGCGACGTCGCGCTGCCACCGGCCGCTTCCCGACCAGCGACGTTCGCGGTGGTTCCCTCACCCACGAACTCACCTTACCCTCGCCACCGCCCTCCTGTTCCGCGAGCAGCGGCAGACAATCGACGTCGACGCAGAAACGCGCCCGCGGACGACGTTTATTGCTCGCCGCGCCGTTACGATGCTCGCATGTGAAAGGAAGGAGGCAGCCATCCACCCGTTTGACGTACGGCGCTGCGGCGGTCAAGTCTTTCGGCGTCCGCCTCCAGCGCGTGTGGTCTCGACTGCCAGTCAGTGTGACCGGGCGTCTGCATGCTTTTCTACTGATTAGAGAGAGCGAGAGAGTGCTGAGGTTAGAAAAGCCGCTTGTCCAATCCTGTGTTATTAAAGTGCCGTCTGTTTCCGTATTCTCGTGTTTGTAGAAAGCTTTAGTTTGACGTTTTCACGGCCCGCTCCGCTCCGAGTAGGCCCGCTACCGTTCCATGCGCTGGCCGCACAGCCGCAACGCACGTACCGGCACACCTGCCGCACCCAAGCGGAGGGTGAAAGAGCGTCGCCGATTGCTTGCGTGCGGCATGGGTACCGGCACGTGCGTTGCGGCTGTGCGGCAAGCGCGTGGAACGGCGGCCGTAGCGGAGGGCGCATGCGCACTCGCGTTCCCGCTCAGCTGCTAAGCGGAGCGCAAAAAGGTCAAACTGAAATTTTCATGTCTTTGCTAATGAAAGAAAAGTTAGGACGCTTACTGCTGCATCAATAAAACTTGTTGTTGGGCTACTTGGTTATTCGTCATATTGTAAGATATCTAGCGCAACCTTGACTCTCGCATACACCCACCATTGTTATTGCTTTGTCGGTAGCCGATTCCTCCCCTTTACTATTCTCTTTGCCGTTAATTGTCTTTAATAAGAGCTCTTCAGGCACTGACAGAATCACAAAATCGGGGAATTCACAGTATCAACCACGTTAGAAAGTTTGTGAATCGCAACAAGGAACTAGTTTTAAACATTACTCTTGACGTGTGGCCGAAGGTATGTCGGACAGATGGAAATATGTTTAACCACAACACTGTGCGAGGATTGAAATAATGTCCAACTAATCACGCGTCCGGGCAATAAAGCAGCACATGTATCGCAGTGTCAGTGTACGCCGCTTTTCGAAAACACTACAATCTTGTCGCAGGTTCATGATAAACTGGAACGAGTCATGACCGGCTTTTATACGATGACACAGGTGCATGCTGACGAATGTGTCAGCGCACGTACAATGCATTAATCTTTCTTCAAAAGGAATTGACTTCATGGAAGCACTTTTTTCATGCGCGTGCCGATGTGAATATTTTTATCTAGCCTCAGGTTTGAGATGCTTTCCTTTTGTATGATGTGAGGTAAACGTCTCTAAAGTTGTTAGTCTGCGCGCTGTGTTTAATGTATTCAGTTCGTCCCTGTACAATAAGAAGCGCGCTTACCGAAGATACAACGCCAACTAGCCTTTGTAGTTCTAAGTGATGATAACAGCTTTATGAGCTTTATGGGGTGTCCATTCTTAACTCGAACAAACCATCAAGATGCGTTTTCTGCATTAAGGAACTAAAGAAATGGAATTGAACTATCTGGCCATTCCCGGAGCGGGAATGAGCTGTTTTTTTTTCATTCCGAAGAATTGAAATGCTTGGAATGACAAGTTCTAATTCCCCGGAATGGAATTGGAATAGAATGCAGGCGCCCAGTCAGCAACACTGATCTGGGCGCCTTGGCAGAGCACCTGTTCGTTACGCGCCACGAAAGAATTACTGACGTTCTTGCCGGACTCAAGCCCTAACGAAGATTTGTAAATAGTGCTGAAATTCTCTCTCTCGCTCTCTCTCTGCGTGCGTGCGTGTGTGTGTGTGTGTGTGTGTGTTTAACAATGTATATATCATAATCATCACCAAGGACCTCGAATATCATGTCAGCCGAATAGCTGCAGGCTAACATATCCAGCATTTCATTAAAGTATTCATCTCGCCAAATAATGTTCATTATATGTAAGACGTACGGATACAGGAATAGCTGCTCACGATCTCTGGCATTAACCAGTTACAAGTTTTCTGTGCTATTTACATCGGGTTCATTATCTATTTCAATGACGATCGAAAGACATGCTCCTTTG